>JACXGM010002580.1:6009-46169 GCA_016801145.1 Umbra pygmaea
TGCTACTGACCCCTCACTGGTCACTGTGCTACTAACCCCTCACTGGTCACTGCTACTAACCCCTTACTGGTCACTGCTACTAACCCCTCACTGGTCACTGTGCTACTAACCCCTCACTGGTCACTGTGCTACTAACCCCTCACTGGTCATTGCTACTAACCCCTCACTGGTCACTGTGCTACTACAGCGTATTCTATTTTTGAGTATTTGATATAAAAAAAGGTTTACTAATTTGAACTGTTTTAAAAAATATGGGTAAATATCTTGGTATTGGTAGCACACATAACTGAATTAGTATAGAAATCAAAAGATATGACTGCATTTCTTCACAAAAATAAAGACTATTATTTGTTCCCCTTAGTTGGTATGATAGGGATATAAGGCACAGTACTCAGGCTTGAGGTTGGTATGATAGGGATATAAGGCCCAGTACTCAGGCTTGAGTCCTTGATTCTTTGAACACCTGCTGGAGGTTTTGCTTAGTGAAGGTCTGTTTGTGACAAATGGTTATGTGTTTGCGTTTGTCTTCTGAAACATTTTGGATGCTGCTATATTTATACATTTCATTTGAATATGCATTTCAGTTTTATCATGTCCAAATGTTGTTTTAGTATGTTTATTGTATACAGGCAATTATTGTAAACACAAACTATAGATAAATGTCTAAATAATGATTCAAAATCTTTAAAATCTACCAAAGTACAGCTAAGGGTTTTAAAAAACCTATTCCAAATATTATCATCAAATACCTCGGTATATATAAACGCATATTAAATTCAGGTCTCTACCTTCGACTCTTGCAACTGGCTGAGGAACTGTTACTCTGGGGCAAGGCTGTAGTTGTCAATTGGATTTCACAAAATGGAGAGGAGAGAACCAGGTAAAATTGAATAAAAATAGTATTCTTATTATAAAAACATATTCCTTACCTTTTTTTCATTGAAGTGGGTGGCAATTAGTGGGCGCATCTGGGACAACTATGTTTTTACACCATAAAAAAATGTCCCATGCTATTACTCCATCATTATTACATTTTTATCTAGCAGATGGCCACACCTCCATCCACTCTGACCCGCCGACCCCGGAAGCAGACTACGCAGTCGGTTAAAGGCGTCGACGGAGATGACCCAGCCAGCATCTCAGAGAATGAGAGGGGCAATGAGGAAGATTCGTGTAGCACGTCAGCCAATCAGATCAACGAGGAGATGCAGAAGATGCTGAACCAGCTGTGAGTATCACAGGTTTCTCTTTCAGGGCCAGCAGTCGAGGTTGACTGATATCAAAAGTAGCGAAACCTGATGAGTCATCGTGCTAGACCGACACTTCCAGAGCTCATGTCGTAAATTTTAGGCCATGATTATTTGATCTGAGCTGGGCTGGAAATAAAATAAAAAAGTGAGCACATGGCTGTTCTACAGTGCTAGAGTAACACATGAGCCATTTGCACACTTGTAAGCCATGACCCATTTGCACACTTGTAAGCCATGAGTGTGCCAGAGTCAGCCGGGGAACCGTAAATAGATGTGCCACCGGTAAGCCAGGCTATTGTGGGTTTTGCAGGAGGGAGTGTGAGTTTGAGGATGACTGTGACAGCCTAGCCTGGGAGGAGACTGAGGAGACTCTGCTTCTGTGGGAGGACTTCCCAGGATACCCTCTGGGAGCAGCGGAGACCCAGGCAGAGGTAAGCTGATCCTAGAACTGCATTAAAGTCTGTGTTACTGTATGATCAAAGCCACTGAACTCCCTAGCCAGCAGCATAGCGCCCTGAATTCCACTGCTGGTTTGCTTCTAAAGCTAAGCATGGTTGGGCCTGGTTAGTCCCTGGATGGGAGACCAGTGCTGCTGGAAGTGGTGTTGGAGGGCCAGTAGGGGGCACTCTTCCCTCTGGTCAAAAAATGCCCCAGGGCAGTGGTTCCCAACCATCTCCTGGAGGACCACCATCCATGTCAGAGTTTAGCTGTAGCCCTCAAGATTCACCAGAACCACTGATCAAGGACTTGTTGATTAGTACACAAGTTGAATCAGGGGTAGTTCAAACACAAGGGCTGGCTGGTGGTCCTCCATGAGAGAGTTGGTAGGGTCCTGTCCGTGCTGTCTTTCGGATGGGATTTTAAATAGGTGTCCTAATGTAATTTGTATTTTATTGCATGACATAAGTATTTGATTACCTACCAACCAGTAAGAATTCCAACTCTCACAGACCTGTTCGTTTTTCTTAAAGAAGCCCCCCTGTTCTCCACTCATTACCTGTATTAACTGCACCTGTTTGAACACGTTACCTGTATAAAAGACACCTGTCCACACACTCAATCAAACAGACCCCAACCTCTCCACAATGGCCTTGACCAGAGAGTTGTGTAAGGACATCAGGGATAGAATTGTAGACCTGCACAAGCCTGGGATGGGCTACAGGACAATAGGCAAGCAGCTTGGTGAGAAGGCAACAGCTGTTGGCGCAATTATTAGAAAATGGAAGAAGTTCAAGATGATGGTCAATCTCCCTTTGTCTGGGGTTCCATGCAAGATCTCACCTCGTGGGGCATCAATGATCATGAGGAGGATGAGGGATCAACCAAGAACTAACATGACAGGACCTGCTCAATGACCTGATGAGAGCTGGGACCACAGTCTCAATGAAAACCATTAGTAATGGATTTAAATCCTGCAGCGCATATAAGGTCCCCCTGCTCAAGCCAGCGCATGTCCAGGCCCATCTGAAGTTTGCCAATGACCATCTGGATGATCCAGAGGAGGAATGGGAGAAGGTCATGTGGTCTGATGAGACAAAAGTAGAGCTTTACGGGTCTAAACTCCACTCGCCGTGTTTGGAGGAAGAAGGATGAGTACAACCCCAAGAACACCATCCCAACCATGAAGCATGGAGGTGGAAACATCATTCTTTGGGGATGCTTTTCTGCAAAGGGGACAGGATGACTGCACCGTTTTGAGGGGAGGATGGATGGAGCCATGTATCGCGAGATCTTGGCCATCAACCTCCTTCCCTCAGTAAGAGCTTGAAGTTGGGTCTTGGCTGGGTCTTCCAGCATGACAACGAACCTAAATACACAGCCAGGGCAACTAAGGTGTGGCTCCGTAAGAAGCATCTCAAGGTCCTGGAGTGGCCTAGCCAGTCTCCAGACCTGAACCCAATAGAAAATCTTTTGAGGGAGCTAAAAGTTTGTATTGCCCAGCAACAGCCCCAAAACCTGAAGGATCTGGAGAAGGTCTGTATGGAGGAGTGGGCCAAAATCCTTGCTGCAGTGTGTGCAAACCTGGTCAAGAACTACAGGAAAAATATGATCTCTGAGCAAAGGTTTCCGTACCAAATATTGAGCTCTGCTTTTCGGATGTATCAAATACTTATGTCATGCAATAAAATGCAAATTCATTATTTAAAAATCATTCAATGTGATTTTCTGGATTTCTTTTGGGATTCTGTCTCTCACAGTTGAAGTGTACCTATGATAAAAATTACAGACCTCTACATGCTTTGTAAGTAGGAAAACCTGCAAAAACCGCAGTGTATCAAATACCTGTTCTCCCCAATGTAAATGCCACACTAATTAAACTTATTCCTTTGTAAAATAATACAAAACGACTAGCAATATAACAAGGTAAATGGGTTAAATAGGTCTCTTTCTTTTCTCTCCCTTCCACATTCAAAACACACACGCTAACTCCCACACTCACACCCCACTCACACGCCCACACACACACCCACACACACGCCCACACACACCTCACTCACACGCCCACACACACGCATGCACACACACACAAACAGCAGCCGCCGCAGGAGGAGTCCATAGAGAAAGTGATAAAGGACACAGAGTCCCTGTTCCAGACCAGGGAGAAAGAGTACCAGGAGACCATCGACCAGATTGAGGTGAGAGCCTCGCGCACAAAGCCCCTTTCAAAGTGCAGTTGTCCCCCTGCAGTTGGTACAGTACATGCAGGGAGTGATGGAGCATGAACAGAGTCATGAATCTGGTTTATACAAAATGGTTCCCTGACAGAAGTCTGCACATAATTTTTTTCCCCCACAGTATATATATATATATATATATATATTTTTAAATCCATTTGTGGGCCAGAACAGAGCAGTTATTAAGAAAAATGTACAACGATGTGTGTATATACACCGATCAGCCATAACATTATGACCACCTGTCTAATATTGTGTAGGTCCCACTTTTGCCGCCAAAACAGCCCTGACACATGGACTCCACTAGACCTCTGAATGTGTGCTGTGGTATCTGGCACTTTAGCATTGTTTCGGACTTGGATCGGAATTGATAGTCCAGCACATCCCATGGATGCTCGATTGGATTAAGATCTGGGGAATGTGGAGGCCACACCTACCTATCAGAACCAGCCTTCACCTTTTCCACAATTTCAGCTACATTAGCTCCTCTGTTGGATCGGATCACACGGGCAAGTCTTTGTTCCCCACGTGCATCAATGAGCCTTGGCCGCCCATTACCCTGTCATCGGTTCACTGCTTTTCCTTCCTTAGACCACTTTTGATAGGTACTGACCACTGCAGACCAGGAACACCCCACAAAAGATCAATCCTTACACTTGCCCATTTTTCCCGCTTCTAACACATCAACTTTGAGGACAAAATGTTCACGTGCTTTCTTAATATATCACACCCACTGACAAGTGCAATGATAATAAGATTATCAGTGTTATTCACTTCACCTGTCAATTGTCATAATGATATGGCTGATTGGTGTATATAACTACTTTAATTTCTGTTACAGTTGCCCCGTCATGGTGAGCCTGAGGACGTGTACCTGCCACGTCTCCTTTATAAGTTGACTTCACAGTTGCCAAAGCAGTTCCATTGGGGGCCTAGTGTATGCTGGGTTTTCGTCTTTCCCTTTCCCATCCTGGTTGTCTAGGTCTTAATTAGATCCTAAGCCTAGACAACCAAGTGAGGGGAGATCCTAACCAATTAGTGACCTAGTCAATCAGTCAGGTACAAGGTAAGAGCAAAAACCTGCAGACACTAGGCCCACTGTGGAACTGGTTTGACACCTGTGGTTTAGTGTCAGTGTTTTGTTTTTCCAGACTTTTAGTCACACGACTGTCATCACCTGTTTCCAATATATTACCATCAATCAAGACACAGTTGCATCCCATTAGTCATTTTATATGTGTATTTAGTTCCTGGCAATGTTGGTGATACAGATATTTCTCATGTAATCTCAGTAATGAGTGATACGTGCCGCGGTTTGCCACAGGGGTTTTTATTTTCTTTAAAGTACAATTAGTGGCCACCAGGTAGCATTAGTGAGCAGAAAATGTTTCTTTCAAAGTAGTGTTTGGCTCATAAGCGTTTATAATTGATTTATAACATATGCTGAACAAAGCGTATATCTCTATTATAATTATTTTTAGATATTTTTGTATTCAAACAGACGTCAAGTTTTTAAGAGCTCACCAAAAATAAATTTTAAACATATTACCTGCGTTCTAAGTAAATACTTGAACGCGGGCGTGCACTTTGTGCACCAGGAAATTATATTGCTGTTTTCCACAGATTTCTTCACAGGACGCATAGTGTAATGGATTATGCACTCGATTTTCTTGCAGATATTGCGGTCGAAACACTAGTAGGGATGTTTCTTGAGGAGATAAAACAAACAAATTTCACAAATTTTAATGTTTCAGAAGTTTACAGTATTTTTTTACAGCTTACACTGACAAAAGATGTTTGCCAATCTCTAACTCATTATTGAACTAAAGCCTTCATGAAACCACCATGAATTTAATTTCAAGAGCTACGGATAATTAAAAGCTAAGTATTAGAGCTGTTAGAATCAACTTAACATTTGTGAGATTTGTTTATTTGTTTGATTACACATTGAGTGAATAATACTCTACACAGCTTAGGAAGGTGCTACAGTAAATGCTGTTTGATTGCAGTATTTTTGATTGACAGGTGTATCACCCCATGCCTCCATGTATGTATATCACCTGGCTGAATATTTGCATTTAAATGCATGAAGGTGGTGAGTGCGCACTTTGATTCAATTACGCATCCTTGGGGCAGTTTAATCCCTTCCCACTGGATGACACAGTATTACCAACTGATTGATGTTTGTGCCACCAATAGATTGTATCATTGAGTGTATCAATTTTGATGTTTTGATTCTTACTAAAGAATAGTCTTTTGAGCAGATGTTTAGTCTGTTGTTTTTTTTAAATGTGTTTACGTAAACCTTTTATTTTTTGTGTGTGTTAATTCACTGCAAAAAATGACTCTACAAAAACAAGTAAATAAACTATGAATACAAGGTATTTCTTGCTTGTAATAAGTAAAATTATCTGCCAATGAAACAAGAAAAATTACACAGATTTTCAGGGCATATTTACTAAAAACAAGTGTTATTATCTAATACAAGTATAGCTTGTTAAGTAAATATGTCTTATTTTAAGGATGGTTAGATTTTTTGACCTGAATACAAGATAAATATACTTTTTTGCCAATGGAACAGGATTTTTTGCAGTGTTGACTTTATTCCATACTGAAACTTACATTAAAATAAGTTGTGTAGTATTTCATCAACCAAAATCCGAAAACGGTAATATTTCGCGAATCGTTTTACGAAACCTTCCACAAAACAATAGCAACTAGATTGGGATCAAGCCGCACGGTACCTTACTCGTTTATGTAACTTTAAAACTCTGGGAGGAGTAGGGGGGCAAATTTTTCCTATAAGTTTAATTATAATATGTATGTCGGAAAATAGTATATGTTTGTTGCCAAAGGCAAGAACACTTAATAAATAATAATACAACCCCCTGGTCAAACGTGTCAAATCATCACTGAGGACTCATATTGAGTCATCAGCACTATTTTTGAGAATGAGTCTGTCCAAAAATAAGTATTTCCACCCGCAAAGAAGAGATTCGAATTTGCGATTACTTGCGTCATAGGCAAAACATTGACCCGTTACACCACGGGGCTATGTTGGATTTTATGAAGAAAAAAAATAACTCATGGATCAGCTCCCAGAGTTATATAAATTTGTTGAGTATGTATTTTGAGTAGTCAGGATTGTTTTAAAATGATACGTAAAACCCTGCACATTCAAGATCTTTGCAAACAAATTTAATAATAAATTTTCAGTCGACTGACTGAAACAAATGTATAATAAGCTTTCGGTCTGCTGACTGCAACAAATGTAATAATTAGCTTTCGGTCGGCTGACATAAACATTATTACATTTCTTTGCAATGTGCGGTATTTCAGGTTCTCTTAGGTGATTCATTTATTTACTCCAGCACGCACCTTGATTACATGGATCGTTACAAGTTCTGGGCATTTGAGAGAGACTTTCTTCTGGCATGATTACATCAGCCATTCTTTTATCGATTGGTCAGTGTTTCTTATTTGAAGGTTTATGTTTGTGGAGTTGAAATTGCTTATGATATAGAATACCCAACCACATGACCATCGTCAGACAGATGGAAGAAAATAGAGCCCAATAAAATGTTTGGTGGGACTATGAATCGGTAAGTTCATAATATAGATTGTGTTATGTTGCTACAGCTGGAGCTGGCCACAGCTAAGAGTGACATGAACAGACATCTGCACGAGTACATGGAGATGTGTTCCATGAAGAGAGGTCTGGACGTACAGATGGAGACCTGTAGGAGGCTCATAACTCAGAGTGGAGACAGGTATGTCACACACACAAGCATATGGTGCTGAACATCTGAAAAACAAATGTTTTTATAAATACCATCACATCAGCAGTTGTCAAAAATCGTTAACTGATAGTCATGCCTACACAGCAAAAATTCCAGTGTTAAATTAACACTCAGTGTTTATATAGCTCCAGTGGAGCTATATAAACACTGTGTGTTAATTTAACACTTAGGGTGTTGATCTAACACTCGACTTTTTGCTGTGTAAAACATCCAGACAGCAAGCAACAACAGTAATGGATGGACAGTGACTAGGAACAAATTCCTAGTAGGGATGGAACCTATGGTAAAATCTAAATGTTTCAGATTCTTAAGGGGTGGTCAGATGACTAGCATGTCAATAGATACATTTGGACAACTCTGATGCAAACGCTCAAACAGATACTGTACACTAGGTATGATATACCAGGGTAAGATAACTTCTTTTTGTTTAACACATTTGCTGTTTGTTGTTGTAATTGTAGTAATTTTTTATGAGTATATAACAAATGATAGAACTATGGGTTTACTTGAAATAGTCTGTAAGCAGCATATGTAAGCTGTATGTACAATGGGAGTTTTATGTGATAAATTCTTGAAGAGACAGATAAATAAAAAATATGTAAAACAACTTATAAGCAATGTCTCAAAAGAAAAGGCCATAATAATGTTCCATAGATACATGCGAATCACTCAGCTTTACAGGGACTCAGGTGATTATTACTTACTAAACAAACCTGTAACTTTCCCTGTTATATAAGCATGGCTCAGTGGTGCTTCAACTATTTTACAGAACTCCTAGCTGAATGTATCAACATTATAATATAAACAGAATGAAGGATACCCAGCGGGTGGAGAAATGTATACAGTGTAAAGGTTGCTCTAGGAATAGATACAGCAATATGGGACCACCGTGAAACCAGAGTTAGGAACAGATGAAAAGAGGGGCGTAAAAGATGTACAAATATGAAAAACAGTATTAAAGCATGTTTCCAAGTTGGGATGAAAGTTGTTTCTGCAGGATCAACCCGGCTATAGTTTTTATTTTATTTTTTTATTTAACCGTTATTTAACCAGGTGGGCACGTTGAGAACATTTTCTCATTTGAGACGGCGACCTGGCCAAGATAAAAGCGTCGAGGTACAGACAACAAAAAGTTACACAAAGTTACAAGACAAGGAGTGCACAATAAAGTCAAAACAGAGAATAAAACAGTGAATGTACGATAAATACCCTGTAATAAGTTATATACAATCCCACAATCCTAATGACTTGGTTTTTTTCACCACAACATAATTTGCAGGCACACATATGGATTTACAGCGACTTATAGGAGCAGTTAAGTGACTTTAATTGCGATAACGGCAAGTTTGACCTTAAATCTGCTGGAAGGATCCTCTTCCATTCTGTGTGGTCTCTAGGTCATTGAAGTAACAGCAGCTCTGGCACCAGACAGGCTCAGTGCACAAAGCTGTGAATAGTAGCCAGACCTCTCGCCATGCCGTTCTGCTTGAAGTATTAGCTGGAATCCTGGCACTCTTGAGGGGTTTTCTGGTCAAAAAAACACAATGGGGCTTGCAAGTACCCTAACTCACCACAAAGAGTCGCTAAACATGGCAAGACAAGGCAACTGTCTCTGACATTCTACCTATCCCCTCCCATCCAATTTGCAATGCCCTCTGCGGTACTCTCGGCCATTGTCAATATGCTGTAAAAAGGCAAACTCCCGGATGACGCAGCTGTACTGCGAGACAGTGACAATTTTACTGCATATCTTAGACTGTTGAGTCATTATATTTCCAAGTCAATGCCTTTTTTTTACTTCACTTCTCTGTCTCCCTTTTTAGGAAGTCTCCTCTCAATGCTTCCATACTGGAAGACTCGGATGGAGACAAGGAGAGGAAAAAGGCGTCTCCACCAACAGACTCGGAAAGTGATGAACCCTACTGTGACACACAGTTCAATGGTACTACATCCACGTCCCTTTCTAACCCAACCCCTATCTGATGTCCTGTGGTGTTACCTTATACTGGATTGTGCTGTTTTACATTGCTTTGCCATAAATTATGTAAAACCAGTTGACTTTTCCAGGGCCATCTGTCACCACTGCCCTCTTGTTGTTCAGGAAAAAATTACACCTCATTTGAGAATAAAGTGAATGTTTTTAATTTCAAAGGAAATCAAGTAGATTTCTTTAAATGATGGTACTTGTACCTCTTATGATATGAGAAATAAATTATATACATTTAGCTTGCACATTGATCTTGCTATTTTTAGCAAGGTCCAACCAAAATCTATTTGCACAAATGTTCTGTAGAATACATGCCTTATGTTACATTGCCATTACAGATTTCAAACCACAGCTGCATATTTAAGGCAAACAAAACCATTCACAATTAGCAATGTTTTTCACAGGATAGGTAATTATTTACTAGTCTGTTACAGTCAAACAACATTTACAGTTTGCTACAGGAGAAGGGCCATTCTTCAAAAATGACTAGTTTTATCTAGTGTCCCTTTTTAACATGTAGAAATGAAATATGTAAAGCCTATATAGTATCATAACATTTTTATTGTCTGTTCATTCATATATACTTAATTTGGTTACATATTAATGTACTTATGTATTTGATTACATTTTTCAATCATCATGGAAATTCAGATTGCTATTTAAATCTTAAATAAATTATTTTTAAAGCTATTTATTTATCTAGGCTATTTTCTATTAAAGATTGCTATATTGAAAGTATGTATTGTTTTTATATAAAAAGCCCAGCAGAATGTTACAGTATGCGGTTTTGCAAAGACAATTCACAAAAGCCATTGATATTAAGTGTTTCTGAAACTTTATATTTAAATGAAACCTCGTTAGGACCCTTAGTTTGCACTGATATGCAGAGTCTTAGCCAAATGTATATAGAAAACAGATGTGTAGACCCCTGGATAATGTTAAGATAAATACTCACATAATCAGTCCTTGTAAAAGCACACACTCAATGCAAGTTTATCAATCCCGAGCCAGTAGTACATTTATGTTGACCTCTAGAGGTCAACAATATGGACATGGTACCGTAGTATATGTGGGTCCTCTTGAGGACAGTATATGACTAGCAGGTGAATAACTGCTTTATTACCTAGTTCAAGGGCATGGAAACTGTGACAGGTTTTATGTATCACAAGACATTGATTATATGAACACACCAAAGTGTTTTCTCATCTACCATTCCATGCTTTTTGAAATGTCTTGAGTTCTCTTTGATTCACAATTCCATTCCTTTTCAAAATAACAGTAAATATCAGTAATGTTCAAAACTGGACAAGATGTAAAGAACCATTATAACATTTTGTTGGCTTTATTATTCATGTAAAAAAATGTAAAAACAATTGTCCTACACTGTACAGTTTGTAAATCTGTACATATAAAGCATAAAGTATCTATATATAACAATAATGGTAATGCTGTATAAAATGCAAATATATATTAGGACTTCACTAGCTGGTACTGAATGTAAATAACATGTATAGAAGACAAAACCATTTGAGATGAAAGGCATGATTGAATAGATTTCAGAAGGAGATTTTAGAGTATGACGGAAAAGGGCGGCCATTGTATTAAAAGTGTTTTTGTGTGTTTTTACGGAGACACAAAAAGCTGTGTTGGTGTGCATGTTTCTACCTCTGTCTGTCTTGAGCTGTCTGTGTATGAGTATTTCTGGCATTGTTTCAGAGATTATTTGTTCAACTCTGGAAATTCACAAATTTATTATTATTATTATTATTATTGTTGAAGTAAAAGCAGTGTTAAGACTTTTATTACAATAGCTGTCATTAGACTACAGTAATATACCTGATCGTGCAACTGTGTACAGAAGCTCAACAAGTAAACTTTTGAAAAACATTATAATGTAAATACAATTTATTTCAACATGGAAATACTAGTAAAAGTGGAATATTCAGATTATACTGTGTTTTGTCAATGAGTTACAGTCTCTGTGAAGTTAATCCATCAACATGTTTGAAAACACAATAAGACTAGTCAAACAGCAGCATTGTACAGGAATATCATGGGTTGCCAACTAAGACTTGTACTATTTAGTGACCTATAAATTTTACCTGGTGTATGCAATATGTACTATATCATTGTAAATGGAAAACCTCTAGGATTCTGTAAACAAAGAGACAATATAATGTATTAATGAAAATGGTGTACAGAATAAAAGATCTGGAAAGAGACTGGTCCCTGGAGTTATTTTCCAATCAGTTCTACTTCTATTACAGCAGTTTGTTTTCCAAAGGCGTACTCCCTAAAGATTTTACAATGTTTTTTCTATTTAGACTTTCCTAAAAGCCAAGCAAGAAATGACTTGAAAAGGTGAGACAACTAAAACAAATCAATAAAACACTAAAAAAGCAGAGGCACTTTACAATTACAGTAATTTACTAGTTCACTGCATTTAGTTTACTTTGTGCCCTCCAGCTAAGAAAAAACATCTGAGCTGAACTTTAATGATCTACTGCCTAAACTGAATATACTGTATCCCCATAGTTAAAACAACTAAAATTTGGGGCACATTTGATAGGCTTCCTAATTGTCGTCCTTGCATTATACCATGGCTTTCATTCAAGCTCATAGAAATAGAATGGATAGAAAGGCCATTGAACTGCTTGGTGTGGTCATTCGTTTAGTATACAACAAAATGGCGATTATTATTAGTTGGCACGGTGACAACACGCAAATCAGTTTAATGTCGAAGTAGGCCGCTAGATCTTTGCAATGGAATGGTACACATAAAAATGGCTGCCACTCTGACCATTCTGCTACATTGATTTGAATTGGAATGGCCTTTCTATTCATTCTATTTCTATGTACAAGCCCTTTGAACATTTCAACATACCACTGATCAACAGAATAATGTCCATAAAGAATGAGTTGTGGTGTAACTAAAAGTCACATGGGTTTAATGTCAACTTGTTTGCAATTAAGGTATTTCACATGATTCCATACACCATGTTTCTGGAAGGTCTCACAGTTGGTTAGTACTATTCCTAACAAAAGCTGTATTATGAAGATTAAAAAACTGTAAAGTAAATCCAAAATAAGGTTTGTCAAAAGCACCAATCACGGGTAGAATATATGAACATTGAATATCTATTGGAGCACAGTCTTTTATTAAGTTATGAAGAGAATATGGCCCTCCTCTCAATCTGTCATTCACAACTATGCTGGGAGACAATAAAGCAAAAAGAGTAAATGGTGAAAAAAATTACATCAATTCTTGGATCGAGCTGGCCAGAAGGCATGTGGGAGAATGAGACAAGTGGAAGAAGATTCTACCAATTAGAGCTTGGCCCCAATCATACAGCCAAAAACAAAAAGGCCTGGTGCCATCCAATCAAAAGCCCAGACCTCGATCTAATTGAGAATATGTGGAAGAGTTGACAATTGCTGTTCACCAAAGGTCCCCATCCATCAAAAAATTGCTGTGTCCAGATCTGCAAAGCTGGTAGAGACTTTATTTGGTAGAAGCTACCAAAGGTACCTCTACCAAATAAAGGTTAATATTTAATGATTTTCTGTTTTGTATTTGCAATCAATGAAAAACAATTTATAGAATTTATATTTTATTTTGACATTATAGACTTACATTTGCAATCAAAATTATTCAACCCCCATTGCAAATCAGGTGTATTGTCAAAATGTACAGACTTTTAGCTGTTTGCAATGAAGAAATCAAACAAAAGCAATTGACATAGCTCAGCAAAATGAATGCTTTAAGTGGTTTTCCCAAATCCATCTGTAAATGCAACTAATTTCAAAAATGTTCAATCCCCTAAATAGAAGCCACAACATCACAAATATGCAAAACAGGTGTTGTCCCAAGTACACCTGATGCAACTTATCAAGGGCTTCACTTCATTATTTGCACCAGGGGTGCTTGAGCTGGAACATATAAAATATAATAAGCTCAAAATCATATAAAGAAGCCAGAGAGGTTTCACGTGGAGAGATAAAACAAAACTGGAACTTTTTGGCATGATCGATTAGTGGTATGTCTGGAGGAAGAAGAAGGATGGCTATGCTGACAAGAACACTTTGCCCACAGTCAATATAGTGGTGGCTCGCTGATGCTCTGGGGCTGCTTTGCATTCTCTCACACAGGAAACTGCAGCATGTGGAAGGCAAGATGGATTCAATGAAGTATCATGAAATCCTAGGAGAAAACCTCATGCCGTCTGTGAGGAAGCTGAAGCTTGGGTGTCATTTGAACTTCCAACAGGACAATGATCCCAAACATAACTCAAATTCCACCAAGGCTTGGTTGCAAAAGAAGTCCTGGAAGGTTCTACAGTGGCCATTATAGGCACTTGCCTTGAACCCTATAGAAAATCTCTGGTAAGATTTGGAGAAGGCGGTTGCAGCACGCAAACCCAATAATATTACTGAACTGGAAGCCATTGCTCATGAGGAAAGGGCTAAGATTCCTCAGGAATCCTGCCAGAGACTGGTGTCTGGCTATGCATCTTATTTGCAGCAGGTTATAACAGCAAAGGGGGCTCTACGGAGTACTAAAGATGCTTGCCATGAAGGGGTTGAAAATTTTGGAACTGTTGACTCATTATCAGTTGCAATTTGAGTTGAATTTGGGGGAACCACTTGAAGCATTCGTTGTGTTGAGCTATTTAAACTGACTTTTTTATTTGTTCATTGCAAACAGGTAAATGTCTGTACATTTTTACAATAAACACAATTTGAAATGGCGGTTGAATTATTTTGATTGCAACTGTATTTTGTGTAGATCTGTAGCAAAAAAGTATCAGAAATGATAATCCCATCAGAACTATTGCTGTATTAACCATCTAGTGGTTATCCTCTGTCATACAACATAAAAATGAAAAGCATATGTTAACTGTGTTTAATTGCTTTTACCCACCACTTTTTGTAGCATACAGACCACACATTTCACATTAAACTGACAAGGCTTTAAGCAAATAAAACAAAGCAGTTGGCTTGCTGCAGGGGTAAAACAAAGATGTACCTTTTCTTCCCTAGACTAGATGTTGTCAAAGATTAGCCACTAGCCAATAGCTTTAGTTCTGACGGGATTATCATTTCTGAGACATTGGTGACACGCAATTGATTGTTTACATTTCCTGACAATATATTTCAGACAAAACGTTATTGCAACAAAACATTCCGCTTTAAGAGCTTTAACTTCGAATAGTGTTTATTCATCAACAAGGATCGAGACATTCAGGGAACCTGCATCATTGTGTCTCGACTGTCGTGCGTCAAAGGCGCGTCAACGATTTCCAGGCGTCGGCTCGAGGTTGCAGTACAGAGTTTAGGTTGAGGACTACAGGGACTGAAGCTAACTAGATGTGGGCGAAGTATTGAACAGTCGTTCTCTTGCCTTTGGAGAGTAGGCCTGCTACTTTCAGAGTTGGCTGTAGTGAGTCAGTCTGACACTCTCGTGCGCGCCTGCTTTTCTTTCCGTGACGGATTGATATAAAGCAATACTACCGATGTAAGTAACGACATTTCTACCTGTTTTTCATCTACATTTACCTGATATATATCTAAATTAAAAAATTGCCCAGTTATAAAATAGCTTGCATCGTTATAAATATTTATTTTAGTATGTAAGACCAAGTGTTTGTTTGGTATAAACTAATACTTGTTTTGCTGTTAGTGGAAAATTGTATTTAAATAGTTTTTATTATAAATACATTTTATTCCAAATTTATCCCGCAAGGTAAACATTATTTACAAATGAATATTAATCTTATAATATGTCAGAATATATAAATATTTGTCTGACTAATTTACAATTACAAAGTACATATTTTACTGTGCTACTATGTTGATTTTTATATATATTTTTTGTACATATTTTGATGTGTTTTTGTCATAGTATTTTAACTATATACTCAGTTCCTAGCCTACATTAACTTGCTTGGTGTGCTGGTCTGGAGCAAAATGCATCCATCTTTGTTAGGAGAAGCCCTTACGGCTTTTCTCCACTAATCTCTCTCCATTTTGCCAGTGGAAATCAAGTCTAATACAGTCTATGGACCAAATCAAACAAGAGTGATCAGGATGTGACTCAGGCATGATGAGAAAACAGATGATTATATTTGTAATTACATGAGATTTACTTTTTCATATCAGCGGACATATTTAGTTTTTATTTGTTTTTGTGGTTATCATTGCACTGATCTATATCAGTTAGTTCTTAAAACTAATTAGCCAATTTATCCACATACTTTATATTTCCTTTGCCCTATGTCAATGTGCCATACTAATCCGTTTGGGTTTTATCTGTTACTTCTGATTTAAATAACTCAATTTCTGCATCTGAAGGTCGACCCCAGACGCTGCAACCCCAGGAGCCCCAGGGGCCCCTGAGGGAGAAGGGGGTCCCCCGGCCCCAGCTCCCAACCTCACGAGTAACCGACGACTACAGCAGACACAGGCACAGGTGGATGAGGTATGATTTGGAGAACAGTACCGTTTTTAGGTGTTGTCTTTCCATTATGCCAGTGTCACCCATTTATGTAGACAACTATGTAATTTAGACACCTTTGTTGTTCAGGCATGTAGAGAAGGCATACACATGATAACTATACAGTATAACATATACATGATAACTATACAGTATAACATACACATGATAACTATACACTATAACATAAACATAATAACTATACAGTATAACATAAACATGATAACTATACACTATAACATACACATGATAACTATACACTATAACATACACATGATAACTATACAGTATAACATACACATGATAACTATACACTATAACATAAACATAATAACTATACAGTATAACATAAACATGATAACTATACACTATAACATACACATGATAACTATACACTATAACATACACATGATAACTATACATTATAACATACACATGATAACTATACAGAATAACATATGCATGATAACTATACACTATAACATACATATGATAACTATACACTATAACATACACATGATAACTATACAGTATAACATACACATGACAACTATACAGTATAACATACACATGATAACTATACACTATAACATACACATGATAACTATACATTATAACATACACATGATAACTATACACTATAACATACACATGATAACTATACACTATAACATATACATGATAACATAAACATGATACCTATACAGTATAACATACACATGATAACTATACACAATAACATAAACATAATAACTATACAGTATAACATAAACATGATAACTATACAGTATAACATACACATGATAACTATACAGTATAACATACACATGATAACTATACACTATAACATACACATGATAACTATACACTATAACATACACATGATAAATATACACTATAACATATGCATGATAACTATACACTATAACATACACATGCAACTTTTAAGAACATTGTGTGGAATGTGGAAAAAATAAAAGGGGGAATGAAGCCATAAAGCCAGTGGAAATGAGAGAAAGTAATGCATGGATAAATGATACTGTTTTCATTCTACATATTGTTGGGTGAACAAATATTTAAATTTGTTTCAAATGTCCAAACTGGTTATAAATAGGCAAAGTGATGGCAAGCAGGAAGGGACAAAAAGATGAATTGTCAATAAAAGCAGAACAGAACAAAGGAGTGAGGGATGAGTCAGACAGGTTCCAGGGTTTGAGCATTGATCTTTGTGAGTCATATGTTAGATATTTAGCAGACGCTCTTCTCCATGGTTACGTACAGGAGCATCAAGGCCAAAGTGGTATGCACATTGATAGATTTATCTTTTCTTTGTGAATTAAATCACCTTTCTGTTATTGATACTTTAATCAGTTCTAATTTGGTTATTGGTACTCTAATTACCGAGCTACCTGCCAGCCACATCCACATTTAGTGTCTTATCTAAATAGTTAGCACCATAAGGAACCTTTTGCTGTTGAAATACAGTTCTTGAGCATCTCCAATGGTGCTATTTGTATTGGCCATGTGCATCATAGTTCAGTAAGCGTGTGCTGCTTTTGACCAACATTTTGATTCAGTAATGCTGACTATCATCGCCTGTGGCTTCATCAGTGCTGTTAAAGACTCACGTCACTTCTACACAGTTATAATGGCTTCCTCCACTAATGGGTAGCTAGTGCTGATTCAGGTCTCACCTCTGTAACAAATGGTGTGGAGATTTACAGCATCCACTCTGCCCTTACCTGATAGATGAACTTAACCTTGGTTAATTCTGACTCATTTTATATTGACACTTTAAATGTTATATTTCTCATGAAGTCCATAATGCTAGCCCAGATGCCTATGTTCTAGATTTAATGCTAGCCCAGACACCTATGTTCTAGATTTAATGCTAGCCCAGACGCCTATGTTCTAGATTTAATGCTAGCCCAGACACCTATGTTTTAGATTTAATGCTAGCCCAGACGCCTATGTTCTAGATGTATTCATCAAGAAGCATCCGGTTTTGAGATCTGGTAATTCGAGACTAGCATGATGCTATCCTTTTTTCTACAGGTAGTGGATATCATGCGTGTGAATGTGGACAAAGTGTTGGAGAGGGACCAGAGGTTATCGGAGCTGGACGACAGGGCAGACGCACTTCAGGCTGGGGCTTCGCAGTTTGAGAGCAGTGCCGCCAAGCTCAAAAACAAGTACTGGTGGAAAAACGTAAAGGTTTGTGTGCAAACATCTGAGTTTTAACCTGATTCACCTAAAAATGCAAATAGTTAGTCTGTGAGTGATAGTTGCTAAAATGTTTGTTTTATTCCCTTCTTTTTTAACCTCACTTATTAGATTAAACAATGACCATTCTTCTGTCCAACTACCCCTCAATCTATCCTTCTCACAGCATGAATGTATTCCTCCATTGCATTTAAGCACAGATGGCTGTTTTGCTGTCCATCCAATCACAGAACTGCATTTCGAGAGGAGAGGGGGAGGGGTTAGAAATCCCAATCTGGATTATGGTGGGATGCAGGATTAAAAACCCAGCTGTGGTGCGACTCATGATGTAACTCCTGCAGATCACCTACAGTCTCTCTCTCTCTCTCTCAGCCCTCTCGCTCTCTCTTTTCCCCAATCTTTTCCTTGTTCGCCCTCTCTCTCCCTTGCCTGAGAATAGGCCCCCTACTTTCACACAACCAGCTATAGTCAGTTATCCAGCCCGCCCTTCTCTCTCCTTACGTGTTTCATTGCTAATCCCGGTGATCCGGTCTCCGCCCCCATACCGTAGTTGACTAGTCTCTCGTGCTCTATACATAGCCGGCTTTCATATTGTATTAAGCATGACTATCCTCTCTCTGAAATCAAATCATTTTTTGGCATACAGCATACACCCTAACACACAGTAGGTCTGCATGTTCATGTCATTGGCTTGCATTTGTGTCTTAATGGAGGCTTTAAAAAATAATTTACTTTTCAGCCAACACATGATGGTTTAGGATCTGTAGTTAATGTAAATTGTGGCTTCGGATTCTCTTTTTCAATGGCCTTTCTCTAAAAAATGTTGTTAGGGCTTTTGCATAGCAATACCCAATAAAAGCTAGATATGCAGGCACAACATTGTAAATAACCACAACAAATACATGGAGAGAAGCTACAATAAACATGTCTGTATATCTATACAGTATATACTATATATATAAGGTATTACTGAAACCTTGTTTTACAGTAGCAAGGCTAAATAAGGCTACATATTCGGACTATATTAAGACTATATAAGACTTAATTGTCTGTGGTGCACAAAGCTGTTAAAGGAAGTGACTCAAAAAAGACAGCTGGTCCTGATAATCTGAATCCAACTCTACGGAAACGGGTGGTTGCTTTACTGAGCCCCTAACTAACCCCTTTAATCTGAGATTTAAGACAAATGTCATCCTTACTGTTTGTAAATCTGCCTATTCTCTAACTAGAACAACTATTAGCTTATTTTTAGAATAGCCATTTTAACAAAAACATTGGAGTGTCAAACCTACTGTTGTAATCAAGATGATTTAACTCCATTGCAAATCGGGTTTATTGTCAAAATATACAGACTTTCACCTGTTTGCAATGAACAAATTAAACAAAAGCAATTGGAATAGCAATTTAAATTGTTTCCCCAAATTCAACAGGAAAAGCATCTGATAATGACTTCTCCATTTCCAACATTCTGTAGGCGTATCTAGCGGGGGGGCCTAACATGTTTGCCTGGCAACACTATATAATACTGGCAACACAAACTCTTTTCTTCTCTTCAGAATAATAGCGCTAGTTTAAATTCATTGCAATAATCATTGTGAATTCATTACAAAGCTAGTAAATTGTAACCAAGTGCAATTGTATGGTGTGAAACAATAAGAGTATGTCATTGCAAAAAAAAACATGTAACATGTTTTCAATAACAAGGTTTCATGAACAACAGTAACAAATATGTTGTACACATAATTTTATTTTTAGACTGTTTTATTCAACAATAGACTAATTTTAGCAACACATGAACATGGACCCATTACCTATCTATGCAATGAATTAACAATGAATATTGTAATGACTTATGAGCGCTATTATTTTGAAATGAAAAATCTGAGTTTGTGTTGCCGGCATTATATAGTGTTGCCAGGCAAACGTGTTAGCCCCCCTGCTAGCTACTTCTATGAGTTTCAAAATTATTCAACCCTGTCTTGGCAAGCATCTTCAATACTTAGTATAGAAATCTTTTGCTGTTATGACATGTTGCAAATGAGATGCACTGCCAGCCTCTGGCAGTGTTCCTGAGGAATCTTAGCCCATTCCTCATGATCAATGGCCTCCAGTTCAGTAATATTTTTTGTTTGCATGCTGCAACCACCTTCTTCAAATCCCACCAGAGATTTTCTAAGGGGTTCAAGTCAGGTGACTGTGATGGCCACTGTAACATCTTCCAGGACTTCATCTGCAACCTGGCGGAATTTGAGGTATGCTTTGGATCATTGTCCTGTTGGAAGGTCCAATGATGCCCAAGCTTCAGCTTCCTCACAGCCAGCATGACATTTTCTCCTAGGTTTTCCTTACACTTCAATGAATCCATCTTGCCTTCCACATTCTGCAGGTTTCCTGTGCCAGAGGATGCAAAGCAGCCCCAGGGCATCACTGTGCCACCACCATGCTTGTCTGGGAGCAGGGTGTTCTTTTCAGTGTATGCTTCATTCTTCTTCCACCATACTTACCACTGATCCATCGTGCTGAAAGTTCCTGTTTTGTTTCTTTGCTTCACAGAACAGAATCCTTCTTTATATGATTTTGAGCATATTGGAGCAGACTTTTCTTTTTCTTTTCTTTTTTTTCGGTCATTAGTGGTGTACTTCTTGGAGTTCTGGCATTGAAAACCTCTGTGTTTAGTATGCGCCTTACTGTGCTCACTGAAACCTCTGTCCCTGTTGCCACCCAGTCTTGCTACAGGTCTTTTGTAGTCAATCAAGTGTTTTTCACAACCTGCTGTCTCAGAAATCTGTTTGGAACTGTCACTGCCTTTGGAATCTTTTTGTATGCCTAGATTGCTTACAATATCATCTCTCAAAATACTAAACATATTAAGTGCAATTAAGTGCCATATTACATTGTTTTTAAAGAAAACATTTTCTGAAATGCAATAACAACCTCAAACTAAGGCATACATTAAACATACATAAACATTACGTTGAGTTGTGCAACTTAACTTTCAGAACTACAAATTTTAACCTGAGACTGATCTGTACAGTATATAGGCTTATATATAAATATTATTTATACTCAACCTATTTTCATTTATATATTTCATTACAATGTCACACAGCTCTATTACACTTATGCTAGTAGTTGATCAGTTGTTTCTCCATGAAGAGAGTGAGAGAAATTGGTGCGCAACAATCAGCTGTATTTCCGAAGGGATAGCCAACAAGTCGCCTCGTTAGATCAAATTCTGATCACCACTACGTATTTGCTTGTCTTTGTTTTTGGTAGTTGTTGTATTTGTTGTAGTTTCATCGTACATACGATGGAATTGATGATTAAGTTAGACTCAATGTTTTCTGTTGAGAAGCAACAATTACGTTTGAACTGATTCCAAACTTTGGACACTGTCGTTTTCTCCAGCCTGTCTCTTCGCCCCTCACTATTTATGCTCTCTTTCTTCATTATGTAATCTGCGCCATCAGTCTTCATGGCATGTGAAACCAGCAGCGTCAGCCTGGTGTGCGACAGTAATAATCATCCATGCAGAAACATGGTCAGCGATACAAAGCTGGTAACATTGATTTAACGATGCTTCCAGGCAAAACATATTGCATCCAGTTTTTTTAGTAATCAACTATTCAAGTTACTCGAGGAATCATTTCAGCCCTACAATAAATCCCTAGCCAGTTCAGGTATTTCATGTTTTCCAGCTCAAGTATACCAGGTTGTATCAGGTGTGCTTGGGACAACACCTGTTTCAGGGGGTTGAATAATTTTAAAACTGGAAAAGTCATTCTGAGTTGGACTTTCAGTTGGATTTGGAGAAACCACTTGATGCATTCGTTGTGTTGAGCTATTTCAATAGGTTTTGTTTGATTTCTTCAATGCAAACAGATAAAAGTCTGTACACATGGGGATTTAATATTTTTGATTGCAACTGTACCTGTTGTTCCATGTCTAAATGAGTTGATAATTAGAGGGTAACAATTAAAACTTTCAGTGGAACTGGCATCAAGTTCTAGAGTTGGTTTGAGGGAATTTTATAGAATAATAAAATGTTGGTACAGTAGAAATGTGTCAAATACTTCAATTTTTATGATGATCATACAGTTAATTATTGTACCTTGCCCCAAGACCTTTTCAAAAACTGCAGTTTGTCTTTATTTTTGTCCAGACTCAGCTGTCAGCAGAGATTGCTTTTATATGCTGAAAATAAAAATCTGAAGGTTTGATAGATTCGTATAGTAGCTTTAGAAATCTTGTGAAAAGCATATGCTGAATTTGAGAAATTCATTTATTCTGTTACATGTGAGCCTAGTTTCATGAAATACAATATGCTTGACACTGTGTACGATGGTTTGTTAAACACTCATTTATGACTGTAGCCTCTAGTCCACAGTTGTCAAACCGAATCCACGGCAACTCCCCTCACCTGGTCTTGTAGGTCTTAATTAGGCACCAATAGAAAGTCCAAAGAAAACCAGCATACCTAGTCCAGCCTAGTCTAATGGCTGTTTAACTCCAGTCCTGGAGGGCTGAAACCCTTTTGGTTTCCATGCTGTTCTTCACTTATTCAGATTTGATAGAAGGTTGGTGAAATTACCTATTAGATAAACGCTTTACAGAGGTTTGATGGCTCTTCAGCCTTAGAGTTAATTAGCCCTGCTCTATATAAATCTATATCCCTATTGAAAATCAATATTCAGTATCATTTAAAAGTGTTATTTGTAGATTTCTAGCCATAACAACGAAACTACACTCTCTATCAGGTGACCAGATTACAAACACTGTAAAAACTGTATTTCTTGATATTTTATAACCTAAAGAAACAGTTTTGAAGACAACAATTTTCTACATAATGCATTATATAAAACATGACCCGCATGAGCCCATTGACAAACACTGTGGAAGTACACCTTATCTTGTCTTCATCTCAATTCCTGTTCAAAAGGCAAAATATGCATAGTGTAGGAAAGCATTGTTCCATCTAAACTGCTTCATCCAATTTTTTTAATACACTGCTAAAATAATTTAAAGGAACACTTAAATCAGGTCTTGATAAACAAAAAATATTAAAAATCAATATCTTTACTGTGAATTTGTAATTTGTTGAGAACAAAATTAACCGTAACAACGGTAAAAGGAAACCAAAATCACCAACTGATTGAGGGCTGGATTCAAGTTAACAATCAAAATCCCAGGCTGTTCCAACTTGTGTGAATGTCATCATGGCAACTCATAATGTCACTCAGTAGTGTGTACGGCCCCCATTTGCCTATATGCATTCCCGAAAACGTCTGGGCATGCTCCTGATGAGACAGTGGATGGTGTCCTGGGGGATCTCCTCCCAGACCTGGATCAGGGCTTCAGTGAGCTCCTGTACAGTCTGTGGTGCTATTTACCGGTGCCGGATGGATCGATACATAACATCCCAGAGGTTCTCTAATGGATTCAGGTCTGGGGAATGTGAGGGCCAGTCAATGGCATTCAATACATTTGTCATCCAGGAACTGCCTAAACATAAGGCATAAGGCTGGACATTGACCTGCACCAGGTGGAACCCTGGGCCCACTGTACCAGCGTGGGTTCTGACGAGGGGGATTTCATACCCATGGTAACAGCAGTCAGGGTACCATTGGCTAGCAAGGATATGCCTCCCCAGACCATCACTGACCCACCGCCAAACCGGTCATGCTGGATGATGTAACAGGCAGCATAGTGTTCACCACGGCATCTCCAGACTGTTTCACATCTGTCATATGTGCTCCGTGTGAACCTGCAGTCATCTGTGAAGAGAACGGGGCACCAATGGCGGACCTGCCAGTGCTGGTGTTCTCTGGTGAATGCCAATCGAGCTGCATGGTGCTGGGCTGTGAACACAGGTCTCCTCGTGCCACCCTCATGGAGTCTCTTTCTGATAGTTTGGCCAGAAACATGCATTAGCCCACTGGAGGTCAGTTTGTGGGGCTCTGGCAGTGCTCCTCCTGTTCCTCCTTGCACAAAGGAGCAGGTATTGGTCCTGCTACTGGGTTGATGTCCTTCTACGGCCCTGTCCAGGTCTCCTGTACTGGGACACACAGCAAACCTTCCTGTGACGGCATGTATGGATGTGTCATCCGGAAGGAGTTGGACTACCTGTGCAAACTGAATGGTCTACAAACAGAGGTGTCAAAAGTAAAAGTACTTTGCTGAGTTCACCTGTTTTGGGAATTCTCTAAATAAAACCCAAATTACCAGGTAATGGGAGTTTGTTACTACTTATTCACCACAATGAATCTTTGTTTTACGCTTTGTATTACTTTTAAAAGATCACTGATTAGTTATGAACTGTCTTTACCGGTCATTTTGGTCTCAATTAGGAACTCCGCTGCACCCAGAAAAAGTACTTTTACTTGTAGTTTTGACACCTTTGTCTGCAAGTACCGCATCATGCTACCAGCAGTAGCAAAATGCAAAACTGATGAAGAATCAGTCAGGAAGGATACGGAGAGAGCGATTATCTGTGGCCACCACCTGCAAAACATTCCCTTTTTGGGGGTTGTCTTGCTGTTGCCTCTCCAATGCACCTGTTTTCACTTTCATTTGCACCAAAACAGGTGACATTGATTCACAATAGCTTATGCTTCCTAACTGGACAGATTGTTATCCCTGAAGTTTAATTGAATCAGTGTTATAGTGTGATGATTGTGTGTTCCCTTCATTTTTTTTAGCAGTGTATCATTAAATACATCTACTACAGCCAAATGAAAATGATCAACTGCACCTATTAGGGCACACGGGAGTTAAATAGCTAAAGCTCATATAGAGCTAAGCAAAAAGGCTTTCAATTCTATTCCTCTTTGACTTGAAAGTCCAAAGATTTCTATGGGTTCTAGCTAATGTAAACATTGTGTTAGAAAATCAAAAGGATGTCAATGCTTTTGTGGTACTTTGTGATTTATGTTGTCATTTTGACAACAACTTTGTATGCTGCTATTTTTTAGGCAGGTCTCAAATGTGGAAGATAGTTAACCTGTTGAAATATAATTAATTACATATACAATTTTAAATTTCTTTCAGATTGACCTCTCTGTAAATGAAATTAAAGTACATTATAATGTAGTTCCCCTTTAAAGATGCAGTCTGTGCATTTTGGCCAGTGGTTGTGAAAGTTGCACTGTTGAACCAAAAAGAGTTCCAGAAAAATATGAACTATGTCAGGTATGCGCTGATTTGAGTCCATGTCATCAACACCACCCATTTTCAACATGGAATATCAAGGCTGATTTATGTAAATCAGTAAATCTGATTACGCATTTACAACCAGCAGATTACATATCCAGCCCACAATGGGAGGTTTAAAAAATTATCATGTTCATCACAAAAGTCCCAGACTTTATATTTAGTCAATAATTCAATGTACAACTTTTGAGAATATTACTTTGTGTAATGAAAGCATTAGGAACGTAGAATATGCTAATGAGATTGATGTTAAAATATGTTAGATAATATGTATGTACTTGTATATAAGTAAAGGTAAATAAGTAAAATTAAAGGTTTGATCGTTTTTTTTTTCTTTTCAGATGATGATCATAATGGCAATCATAGGAGTCATATTTGTTGGAGTTATCTTCTGTAAGTTCCATTTTAGAGAACTGTATACAGTACACTGCATCATTGTTACACAAAATAATGTATGATGTTTTATATACTATATTTATATTGCTATTGCATGTGGTCTAAACTCAAAAGTCAAAAAACTTGGTCTCTTTCTAATTTCCTCCCTTGCAGTATATTTCTTCTATTGAGCCGGTCTATCAAGGAGGGTAACAAGAGCAAGATGGGAAACTTGAAAGGAAGCCAAATCCACAAGTGTGAATCCTGCCATTACCGCACTCCTAATCTCCCTCAACCCTCAGTCCTCACAAGGCCTTCCATCCCAACCCACCATCTGTATGTTGTCATCGCCCTCTTCTTTCCTCATTGTCGTTCTCTGCTGTTGTGCCCTTGAGCAAGGCACGTAACCCCATTTTATTGCAGCAGCAGTGCTTCTCTGTGGCTGACGCTGTGCTGCTCCCCGAACATTTGGGTGTACGTTTGTCCGTAAGGTTGGGTGGTGTGAAAGCAAATCAATCCATTTGTGAAATGGACAACAAAAGTATCCAAATATTCTCCAACTCTGTTTTAATCCCTCTTCACCTCCCTGTTGTGACTCTCCTTAAAAAACATTACAGAGTGAGATAACAGAGGGTCCATTACATGTGTGGATGGTTTATAAACTTTAAATATACTGAGAAAATAACAAAGGTAAAACAAAAATCAGCAGAGCAGGCCACCATGTGGTAATAAGGTATATTTTCAGTGCTCAAGGAAGGGGGCGTTACTGCATATGGGGGTTCCTGCATAGTCACGGAACGCCCATTAAAGTCTACCATTGGTCAGTTTGAAGAAGCGATGTTAGCGTTTTTGTGAAATTTACAACCTATCCATGATATAGATCCTGTCTAATTAAACGCATTAACTGTAATCAAATGTTACAAAACTATGGTTAAGGTTAGGGTTAGAGTTAGGGTGACTTTCAGTAGCCGTAGAACAATATTGAGCGTCCATAGGCGTTACGTGATATGCAAAGACCCCCATATGCAGTAAAGCCGCCTTACTTGCGCTCCGCAATTATATGCTTCTCCCATATGGAGAAAGCTTGAAAAGAGATCCATGTTTCAGATGAGCACTCCCAGATTGGCCCTTATCTAATGGCTGTTCCCTTTTTTTGTCTCTAATCAAAGTGTTTTTTCTGTTTTAAAAATAGGATGTTTTTTTCAGTCTTGTGAACCGATTTGAATTATAAATACAAATAATTTAATATTTATTTAAAAATAAGTTTGTTTGCATATCCCTTCTGTTTTTTCTCTCCATTAAGACCTGAGTCAAATATAATTTATCTGTTAACATGCAGAGTCAAGAAAGACCGGTCAATCAGGATGAAATAATTTGGCTTTTGACCAACCAGATGACCTCTGAAAAGAATCTGATGTAAAAAGATCTGATGTGATTGGTTAACATACCAACCAATGGAAGACATCTCAGAACTGGTATGCCATAGTGGCACCAGTAGGTTTTCCAGTGGGCAGTAAAATACACAACACATTTCTGCAGAGCTGGATTAGCATTAGCATCTATTTAAATATCACTATGGAAATAATGTGTCAAACTCAATGCCCGCAAACTCAAACGTGAATAAATATAAAAATGTAATAAGTGATGGTGGAAATGGAAATATGTCTCTAATAGAGATATTAGAGTTGGTTAAAGTCAAATCTCATTTTTGATAATACCTGGTAAACTGTGATTAAATTATATAAAGGAATGGTTATTTGCTTACCATGCGCTTTTGCTTATTCTAATAAAGGTATGTATACACATGCATCTTTTGAAGTTGTGTTTATTTTTCTAGAAAATTTTTGTTTGTGACTCACACAAAGCAAAGATACATATCTAGGTATAAATAGGCTTAAAGGAGCTACCTAGAGTTGTGCCGGAAATCCATTTATTTCAATGGAGTTCAATGCCACTACCACCACAATTCATATGATTGACCCATTCAGTCTTTTTCCAGCCATAGAGTTTCAGTCTGCTCCATTGACAAGGAATGACTGCCATTGTGATTCAAAGGGGTTGACGCATCTGTGGACATTGAGTATAGCCTACAAATCTGTGCTATAGCCTTGTTCACATAGAAACATACGCTACGACATACGTCATGCACACGCAATATCATGCTACTACTACTTGGAGCCAGTCTGTGGTAGATGGGCCTGCTCGTCAATGCAAACAAAAATAAATAGCCAAGCCTTTTTGTAGGTTAACTTGACTTGCTACAAAGTTATTAAAACTTGTTTAACTGGCAACCCAAAATGTGATGTCCACGCATGTTACACCAGGTCTTAGGAGACTAAACAAATTTAGAGGAAGGTAATCCAGTGAATCATGTTTGATTCACTTCTGAATCAGTACAGTTCTCTCGATAGAGATTGTATTTTTCCACCTACAAAAATGAATATCTCTGACTAGCGGTGATGCTCTTTTTTCACAGGCTGCAGACTGTACAGTTCTCTGACCAGAAGTGGAATAACATTTCAGGAATAGGATGTACACTGTCATGACATACGTTTCTACGTGAAGCAGAATCCAGCGGGCTCCGAGCTTGACAGAAGTATATGCCTCATAGTGTAAGATTTTGAGTGCATGATTAATTTGTCACGCACAGTGCACTCACTTGACTGGTAAAAACCTTAACTTCGCTAGGGAGATGACAAGCAGAGGTGTCCCCAAGGGATGGCCGTGAGGGACACGCCTACTCTGATACAATTGCTGGCCCAATAATTATCTTTCTTTTTATAAATGCGTTATTTCCCTCAAAATTCTACAAAAAATACCCCATAATGACAATGTGAAAGAAAACTTTATTAAAAATAAAAAAATAAAATTACCACCTCAAATCTTTTTGAGTATGATGCTACAAGTTTGGCACACCTATTTTTGGGCAGTTTCTCCCATTCTTCTTTGCAGGAACTCTCAAGCTCAATTGGGTTGGATGGGGAGCATCGGCGCACAGCCATTTTCAGATGTCTACAGAGATGTTCAATCGGGTTCAAGTCTGGGCTCTGGCTGGGTCACTCAAGGACATTCACAGAGTTGTCTTGTAGCCACTCCTTTGTTATCTTGGCTGTGTGCTTAGTGTCTATGTCTTGTTGGAAGATTCACCTTTATCCCAGTCTGAGGTCCAGAGTGCTCTGGAGCAGGTTTTTAGCAAGAATGTCTCTGTACATTGCTGCATTAATCTTTCCCTAGATCCTGAATAGTCTCCCAGTTCCTGCCGCTGAAAAACATGTCCACAGCATGATGCTGCCACCACCATGCGTCACTGTAGGGATGGTATTGGCCAGGTGTTGAGCACTGCCTGGTTTCCTCCAGACATGATGCTTGCCATTCAGGACATAGAGTTCAATCTTTGTTTCATCAGACCAGAGAATTTTGTTTCTCGTGTTCTGGGAGTCCTTCAGGAGCCTTTTGGCAAACTCCAGGTGGGCTCTCATGTGCCTTTTACTGAGGAGTGGCTTCCGTCTGGCCACTCTACCATACAGGCCTGATTGGTGGAGTGCTGCAGATATGGTTGTTCTTCTGGAAGGTTCTCCTCTTCTCACAGAGAAATGCTGGAGCTCTGTCAGATTGACCATTGGGTTTTTGGTCACCTCCCTGACTAAGGCCTTTCTCCCCCGATCGCTCATTTTGTCCTGGGGCGGCCAGCTGTAGGAAGAGTCCAAACTTTTTCCATTTACGGATGATAGAAGCCACTGTGCTCATTGGGACATTCAATGCTGCAGATATTTTTCTGTACCCTTCCCCATATCTGTGCCTCGATACAATCCTGTCTCGGAGGTCTACAGACATTTCCTTGGACTTCATGGCTTGGTTTGTGCTCTGACATGCAATATAAACTGTGGGACCTTATATACACTGGTGTGTGCCTCCAATTAGGTTGTGGAAACATCTCAAGGATGATCAGTGGAAACAAAATGCACCTGAGCTAAATTTAAGTGTCATGGCCGGGGCTGTGAATACTTATGTACATGTGCTTTCCACTTTTTTCACTTTTTTCACACTTCTTTCACATCGTCATTATGGGCTATTGTTTGTAGAATTTTGAGGGACAAAATGAATGCAATCAATTTCAGAATAAGGGTGTAAAATTGTGGAAAAAGTAAAGCGCTGTGATGACTATCCAGATGCCCTGTAGTATGCATCCCCTCACTTGGTTTTCAAAAAGTCAATGTGGCCCTCGAGCAAAAAAGTTGGCCCACCCCTAGTTTAAAGGTCAATAATTATCAAGGTCACCAGTATCCCCACGTTTGTGTAGGCGCAACACATAGGCAGTTTTCCAAATCTTTGGTATAACCCCAGAGGTCAACGTATGGTTAAAAATATGAGTAAGACGCAAGGGCGTAGGAACAGCGGGGGATGGGGAGACATGTCCCCCCCAATGTTACAGTCAGGCAATGTGGGCCCCCCTAATATTAATAACTATCTGTGAAAAACATATGGTGTGTGTCCCCCACCCGCGGTCGGTGGATGTTAATTGGGGAGGACAGGCTCATATTACGCTCGGAACTGGAGTGAAGTGAATGGTGCGCAACGCACAAAACCCAGTGTGCAAAACAAAAAAACACTGGGTTTTGTGCGTTGCGCACCATTCCATTCACTCCGGTCCCGAGCGTAATATGAGCCCGTCCTCCCCAATTAAGATCCACCGACCACGGCTGGTGTCCCCCCAATATCAAACTCAATCCTACACCCTTGAGTAAAAGCGCCAGAGATAATTGGTGCAGCTCTTGCCAGCAGCCCTGGCGGGTCAAGACCACTGCCCCTGTTGATTTCAGGTAGAAAAACACTAAGCTAAATGTGCTCAGCTAAATGTATCATTGGGTCCTCTGAACCCCTCTGGAAGGTACGTTCAACAACAGGTGCAAAAGGAAATCAAAGAAGATTATTGGTGATCCCTGCCATCTGAGCCACAAACTGTTCCAGCCCCTCAGGTCCACTATAAGCCACCAGTACAGGACCATTCTGTCTAAGTCAGCACACATTAAATGACATGGATATTGTTTATTTATTTACTTGGGACAGTGCACATTAATCAACAATCTTACTTCTGTACAGACTGTAAATGGCCAGATTATAGCATAGATGCTAATTTCCATCAGTAGTCCCAAACCTAACCTGCATGTTTTTAATGGTGGGGGAAACCAGAGCACCCAGAGGAAACCCACGCAGACACAGGGAGAACATGCAAACTCCACACAGAAAGGCCTGGGATGACCGGGGTTTAAACCTTCTTGCTGTGAGGCCACAGTGCTAACCACTAGGCCACCATGCCTGCAAGCAGCCCTGGACACATGTTCATTTTATAATCCACTGCTCATTGATACAATCAGAGTTAACATTAAGCGTCTGCCCTGTTCCAAAATCATGACATTATTTAAGACCATTTCATTATTTTACATGTTATTCTGTGAACAGAAGTGAATGTAAAACAGGAGAGGAATTCATATTGATTCCCCAGCAAAGACAGTTAACCTTAATATAGAGGTTAATGTAATTAGATAACACATTAGACTGAATTAGAACTGTGTCATTAAAGCATCTCACCCATATATGTAAATATTGGAGAAACAGAATAGTGAGTTATTGTTTTGTGTTATCAGCTAGAACAAGATAACAGTACCCACAACACACCCAAGGTTTCTGCAAGCAGTAAAGCAGGAAGAGTTATAGTCTTCCAATACTTTTTTCAACGCTTTGCATACTACAACAATAGACCGGATTTAGCCATGATAAATTCAGGCACAGTTCTAGCAGGGTGGCGCACACGTTCGCCTGGCATCACTATATTATTTCTACAACACAAACTCTGATATGTCCATTCAGAATAATAGTGCTTGTTTTAATTCATTGCAATAATCATTGTGAATTCATTGCAAAAACAAACATTTAACATGTTTTCAATTATGACGTTTAATTAAAAAAAGTAACGAATATGTTGTACACAGAATTTGATTGAATATATTGTCAGTGTCTCGTGAAAACATGATACATTTGTAAAACATTACCACATGAACATAGACCCACCAACTGTTTATGCAATGATTTAACAATGATTATTGTCATGAATTACGAGCACTTTTGTTTTGAAAGGTAGAATCAGAGTTTGTGTTGCCGAAATAATAGAGTGTTGCCAGGCAAATGTGTGTGCCACCCCGCTAGAACCGCACCTGGATACATTGCTTTTTTGAGCTTGTCAAACATGCAAATACGTAATGATTTCATCTGAATACTCTCAGCTATAGTATAACTATGACACTGTTTGGTAGGGAAACTTTTGCTTGATCTAGGTGATATAAATGCCTAGTTCTAATATTTTAAAGTAGTGGTAATTTCAAAAGATTTGTTTCAAAATGCTGCTGAATGACTTTTTCCATTATGTATCGATGGGTGTATTAGATTTCTAGATAAGTTATTAGGCAAAGGCCCTTGCAGAATTAAACATCTTTCGTAAATAAAGGCACATGGTAGAGCATTTGCAAGTACTCTTTCTTTCATGATTACTTGCATGCAGCATACTAGTTAGCAGCATAGGTCCCTGTATTCCTGTATTCCACTGCTGGCTTGCTTCTAATGCTAAGCAGGGTCAGGCCTGTTCGTCCCCTGGATAGGAGACCAGTGCTGCTGGAAGTGGTGTTGGAGAGCCAGTATGGGGTACTCTTCCCTCTGGTCAAAAGATCATTCCAGGGGCAGTAAACGGGACATCTGCCCTGCATAGGGTGCCGTTTTTTGGATGGGTCATTAAAAGTGTGTCCTGACTCTATGGTCACTAAAGATTACATGGCACTTATCTTAAGAGTAGGGGAGTTCAACACGATGTCCTGGATACATTTAAAATCTGGCCTTAATGCAGTAATGGCAACCTAATCATCCCAGCTTTCAATTAGCTCATTCATGCTCTCCTTCCCCTATTTCTCCCTGTTCTTTCTCTGGTAAAATAAATTAATATGTTGGAGTTTTCCTAGCACTCAAATAGATTAGTTGGGTCACTGAATAAGTGTGTCTAAAAAGGTTACCGTCTGGTTTACCAAATTCCATATTTGATCTCCTTAAACTTATTTAAAATACTATATATAATACATTTACTAGAATATGGAAATGTGTGCAAAGCACTATGATCTTCTAGACTGTTTTACAGAGCCTGATTGAAAACATATATTGCAAGTTAGTTTTATATTTCATCATAAATATCATATATATTTTTTGTATGTTGTGTTAAACGTTATTGCTTATTTCCGATAGATAAACGCCAAATCTAAAATAGCAGAGACCACACAGACAGGAGACTCCATACACAGAGACCGCCCAGGGCGTGACTATGAGTCGTGTGTCTCGCTTTTTCTATGGTCTCTTTAGCCCCTGGAAGCCAGCCAAAGAGGAAGTACGTAGAAATGGGCGAGTCACAGTGAATCGAGCAGGATCATTTGACTCCGTTCCCCTAAGAGCTGTTTATAATGCACTCAAAAGCTTTCCAGATTCCTTCTGTCTGACTCCAAATAGTAGCAGTAGGCTGTCAACAAATAATGAACAGCTCTTTCACAAATGCGATTGGTTTTGGTATGTTTCCCTAAAAAGAACCGTTGATTCGCGAACGACCCATCACCATCCACGACTTTGTTTAGTCGATCAAAACTACACAACTTAGCTTTGAGCTAGCTAGCACTCATGTTACCGGTCAACATGGACAATATACTGCATTAGCTGCTGCCGGCTATCAAAACACAGCATTTTCTACAATGGCATTCGCAGACGATGTTGGATGGACATGGTCCCCGGAGGAGACAAAGGCGCTTATCTCGGTATGGTCAGACGAACAAATTCTTCTGAAGATGGAGCAAACGTATAGAAACAAACATGTTTACAGTGAAATTTCGCAGCGGCTGAAGGACCTTGGTGTCAAACGGACATGGAAGCAGTGTCAAAATAAGATGAAGGCCTTGAAGTGGAGATATAGAGAAACACTGAGGAACCCAAGTAGGCGACCGTGTCCATTCTTTTCTAAATTGCACAAATTTCTCGCCGCCATGCCTGACATGCCTGAGTCCAAGGAAACGGGTGATGAGGAGGATGAGGAAGAGGATGGTATGTAATGCAAAACTGTGTGTTTCTTGTAGGTTTGTGATTGTATAGTACAAACAATACCTTTTATATTTTTCATTAGAATATGCAAATGCGTCCATTCCTTTTCCCAACACCCCAGACACTCATAGGAGAGGGACAGTGGACAGGGTGTTGAGACTCGTATAAGAGACAGGGTGAAGAGCATCTGGATGGAGAGCAGTTGTGGTGTGTTAAAGTTTTTTCAGACCATGTGATCGTATTTCGGCAGTCAGATTAAAGTAAATGTTAACATTACAATTCCAATCCTCTAGATCAGGGATCTTCAATTCTAACTCTACGGCAGGGGTCCCCAAACCCTTCCATGGAGGGCCTAGTGCACAGGTGTCAAACTGGTTCCACAGAGGGCTAAGTGCATGCTGGTTTTTGGTCTTTCCCTTCAAAAAGAGCCCAATTAAGACCTAGACTGCCAGGTGAGGGGAGATCCTAACCAATTAGTGACCTACTCAAATCAGCCCTGTACAAGGTAAAAGCAAAAACCTGCATACACTAGGCCCTCCATGGAACCGGTTTGACACCAGTGGCCTAGTGTATGCAGGTTTTCGATTTTACCTTGTACAAGGTTGATGGAGTAGCTCACTAATTGGTTAGTATCTCCCCTCACCTGGCAGTCTAGGTCCTAATGATGTTCTAATTGAAGGGAAAGACCAAAGACCAGCATACACTAGGCCCTCCATGGAAGGGTTTGAGGACCACTGCTCTACGGGGTCTGGAGCCTGCTTGTTTTCTGTTCTACCTCAACATTAATTGGACTCACCTGGTGTCCTAGGTCTAAATAGGTGTCGCAGGTCTAAAAAAAATCTCAGATTAGAGGGTTGCAATGAAAAAGTGGAGTGGATCTGGCTTCGAGGTCCAGAGTTGAATACCCCTGCTCTAGATGCTGATTCCAATTTGACCTTTAATATAGTACAATGTTAGTGATTTGGTTAATTCCGTTTCATTTAGAGATTTTTACGTTTAAATGGACCCTATATTATGCTTTAAAAACTGTAGTCAATTTCCGCTGCCAGTTTGCCTACTCCACACTAGGAGCAAACCAACGCTTCACAACACACCTGACTGCTTCAGACAATGGTTTGAGCATTGTTGTAGATCCAAAGACCCCAAGCCATTAGCCAATCTATGGACCCCATGTTGTAATTTGCAGCCTACTTTTAGGGTTTGATAAGGATGAATGTGCTCGCTAATGTACGTCACTCTGAATAGGAGCATCAACTAAATTACTTAACATGTGAGATTAACATAGCAAGTTGTCACTAATCAATCCAGGTTTTTCCTTGAAGTTGATTTATGTATAGCTAATGTCAGATACATTTTCTCATCAAAAACAGTTATATTGGAACCTCCCTCGGGTCCTCAATACTAATTTGGAATTGGCAGAATGTCATATCAACACAAACCTCTTGAAATAATTTTTTTTGTTAAAAAATATTTGCAATATATAAATATTTATAAACTCTGTATAACTCATGAAGATTTAAATGCATATCCCCAGGGCCCATGAGTTCAATTGTGATCTGGTCTAACAGATTTAATTCAGTCATGCAAATAGGTAGTTCAAACCAAAAAAGTTGATATGGATCACTCAGAACTCTGATCAGGTAGTCGAATCCAAGCTACAAAATGGATAAAATCTTCAAAACATGTACAGTACTTAATATTTTATAGGGTAGGATTGGAAACATTTTGAGCCATAAAATCTGGATTACCCAAATCCCTTTAGAAGGGTGGATTTAGAGTGGATTCCTGAAACAAAAAAGAGTAGTATATAATTAATAAAAGAACACATCTCAATATAAATAAGGTGCAAAATACTGTAAAAATACAATTGTACTTGAAGTTTGAAAAATGCACCTTTATCTTTTTATGCAACATTTACCTTCATACAGCAGACAACATACATTTTCTATAACTTTTCTGAATTGTCACCTAAATATTGATACAATCTGCATAACATGAAATTAGAAAACAAATATTCATAACCCAAACATACACTATATAGCCAAAAGTATGTGGGCATTAATATGAACTTGCCTCTCCTGTTTGTGGCTTTAACTGCCACTCTTCTGGGAAGGCTTTCCAAAAGATTTTGTAATGTGTCATTTGGGATTTGTGCCCATTCAGCCAAAAGAGCATTTGTGAGATCAGGCATTGAATTTGGCAATACCAATATCTCCCAAAGGTGTTCAATGGGGTTGAGGTCAGGGTACTGTTCAGCGCACTCGTGCTCCTCCACACCAAACTGATCAAATGATTTCTGACAACTTGGCTCTCCCTTGAGATGCATGTCTCATGGACTGATCCAGGCCATTTCACTACACAAGTGGTGATGACAGGGCTCTACGGTGCCCCTATTTCATGAGAATTTGCTCCTAAAAATAGACATGTGAGACAAGGAAAAATGATTTACGAGCACAGTGTGCAAGTGAAGATTACAACCTACCATAATGCATTTTTCCCCCGCTATTAATTGTTAAAAAAACTACAACTCCCACACTCCGCAAGTAGTTATCCGCCAACTGCAGTAGTTTTCTGTGATGATGCAGTGCAGTCAAAGTGAAAGAAAGGTGGGAGAAACCCTGGGAAAAGGAAAAAGTGTAAATTCTGTGTTACTTGAACATTTTTCACTGTGCTCCTAAGTTTCTGATGTGTGCTTCGACAGGTTTTTATTTAGGAGTACATGTACTCCTTGGGAAAAAAGTTAGCGTTGAGCCCTGGGCAATGACAAGGTCAGCATCCACCACAAGCTAAACACAGATGATGACAGGTTTGCACTTGCGCACCGGTGCAGTATATTACCCCAATGGTTTTTGGCAGACATCTAAAAAAATTGCTTTTCATCTCAGTAATTTTGTCATGATTTGGAAGTACAACAAACTGATTTAACCATGCTGGCAAATGCAAATTCCACAGCTTTTACCACCTCACTGACCTACATTATCTAAACCTAGGAGAGTCCACAATTAAGGGATGAATATCCTTTACACTAACATCATCACAGCCCTGTGACATTTCTCAACTGTCTCAATCGTTAGTTTACCCTTGGCTGCCAGTCTAAAAGGACAGGCATGATCTGACTGCACAGCTGATGGTTGTCGAAATGAGACAAAGGTGAGGGAAAAGGATGCATGACGTGTTCACTTTACAATAATGATGAACGATGAGCTGCCCTAGCTAATGCTAGCCATGTCTGTGGTAATACAGAATGAAGAAAGCATTCATGTAAATACTAATGTTCCTACATAGGTCACATGAAGCTTGTTGTAACGTTACACTTGCTCACTCTAGTATAATTATTAGGTAGCTAAACGCAAACTAGGCTGACTATGTAAACGGTTGGTCTAGTGTGACGCAGTTGATGGCCGAGATCCTCAGAGTGGCAGCGACAAGTCTGTGGCAACTGCGTGGCAACCGTCAGAGAGGTGTTGGTCAGTAGTCAAAGCATTGACGAGTCAGTGGCAGTCTGTGCAGGAGTTAGGCACTGGCAGGTGTCATATATATATCTATATATATATCTATAAATGGTGAAAACATTTAGATGACCGACAGCCAAGACTAAGCATTTTATCTGAGCAATTATGCCGTATTGTATGCCCAACAAAAACGATACCCAAAACCTTTGATACTAGGCTATGCAATTTAAACTAAGCCAACTAAACCAGCTAGTTAAATGCCAATTCGGGAGGGTTTGGCCAGGGTTGGGGGGGTTCAGCTGCCGTGAATCATTTTTCATGGTGCAAAGTGCAAACTAAACAGGAAAGCTGCCGTTTTTGTAATGTAATTATATGTACGTGAAATATTGTAGTATTCATCTGCACAATCAGTTATTCCTTGTACGTTATTTGCACAATATAATAAGCACAGTTACACTTAAGGGTTACCGAGGCCAAATTGAACACAAGCTGTCGTTATATGCGGATGACCTATTACTTTATGTCCATAACCCAGCTACCTCTTTACCGAGTATCCTCTCTATCTTGGAAAATTTTAGTTTGTTTTTGGGGTACAAACTTAACCTACAAAGAGTGAATGTTTTTCAATTAACTCAGCAGCACTGCAACTTCAACATACAGACTTGCCCTTTCAGCTGAAGCACTCAGGCTTCAAGTACCTTGGAGTGAAGGAGACTCGCTCAATGGCAGATTTATTTTCAGCCAATTTCTCCCTAATTTTCACTCAGATGAAGGCAGATTCTCGGAGGTGGGGTAACCTACCTCTATCATTGATTGGGAAGATCAACGCGGTGAAAATGAACAGTCTGCCTAAATTTATGTACCTTTTTAATTCTATACCATTGTTCCTGCCAAAGTCCTTTTTTTAAGGCAAACAATCAAGCAATATCTTCCTTCATCTGGGGTGAAAAGGTGCCCAGGGTCAGTAGATCTCAACTCCAGAGATGTAAATTCAATGGAGGGCTTTCACTTCCCAATTTTCTATACTATTACTGGGCGGCCAACCTTCAGAAAATTTTACTCTGCCCCAAACACGTCATGGTGGCATTTAGAGGGTAGGTCGTGCCTCTCCTCATCTCTCTCTGCTTTAGTCTGCTCTGCTCTCCCAGTATCTCCTTCTCGCTTCACTTTTTACACTATTTTATTAACTACTCTCAAAATCTGGTACCAGATCCGTAGCCACTTTAAATTTTCTTCTACATCTATCATGGGCATCATTGATAAAAACCATACATTTCCGCCATCTTATCTTATCTTATCTTAAAACATTCTTTGATTTATCTGAAAATTGATACTTTTCTAGTTTTCCCCAATATGTCTGTTAAATACAACTTGCCTTCATCTCACTTTTTCCGCTATTTACAGTTGAGACATTTTGTTTCCAATCAATTCGAAGGCTTTCCTTGCATACCCACAAATCAGCCCTGACTATCTCACCCCTACAGAAATCTTTGATTTCCCGGGTCTATTGCTGGATTATGTCATGCAACGACCAGTCCATGGATCGAACTAAATCAGCTTGGGAGCAGGAGATGGGGATGGTATTTTCTAAGGAGTTCTGGGAAGAGGCAATTAAAAGAACAAGTTCTACCTCTTCGTGTGCTCGTCTGGGTCTCATTCAATTCAAGGTTATACACAGAGTACATTACTCAAAGTCCAGACTATCCAAAATTTACCCAGCAGTGATGGATGTGTGTGACAGGTGTCACTCCTCTCCCTGTGACCTCTACCATATGTTTTTTACTTGTCCAAAACTGAATAGCTTCTGGAATTCTGTATTCCATACTTTGTCTGAAGCCCTCAAAATTCACCTGACTACATGCCCATTAATTGCTCTGTTTGGAATCCCAGGTAACTCGATTAAATTGAATAATAAAGACTCTGAAATTATTGCTTTCACAACATTATTAGCTAGACGCAGGATTTGAGTATTGTGGAAATCCTGTCAGCCCCCCTTAGCTTCCCAGTGGCTAACTGATGGCCTATTTTTTTGCAATTGGTGAAAATTAAGTACTCCTTGAAGGGATCTCACTCTAAATTATCTGACAAATGGAAGTCATTTATCTCATATTTTAATAGTTTGCAGAGGCTTCCCACAGATTTTCCTTAAACCAAGTTAGTATTAATCTTAGTTATAATTCAGGTATACGTGTATGTCTGTGTGATGTGTTTTCGTCTGGATGTTTTGTGTAGGGTTTGGGGGTAGGGGAATTGGGAGGAGGGAAGGGGGAGGGTATGGGGAAGAAAATTTAGCTATGTGCCTTTTTTTTGTCATCATTGCTGTACATTATATGTACATTGCTGTACATTATATGTACATTGCTGTACATATATATATTGTAAGAGCCATATTCATTTTGTGTTGTTTTTTGTATGTAACTTGGTGCTGTGCCGGTAGGGGGAGCTGTAAGTGCTTAGTGGCTCAGCTGATCTGGGGTCAGGGTGGGTAAGTCATTTATTTGGGAGGAAACTCAGGCACAGGTGTTGCGGATTTGGGAAGCAAACAGTTTTCGACTGTGTCAGTGTGTCTTGCCTA
>JACXGM010002581.1:0-46131 GCA_016801145.1 Umbra pygmaea
CATCCAATCACCATAACCATCCAATCACCATAACCTGTCAATCACCATAACCAGCCAATCACCATAACCATCCAATCACCATAACCAGCCAATCACCATAACCATCCAATCACCATAACCATCCAATCACCATAACCAGCCAATCACCATAACCAGCCAATCACCATAAACATCCAATCATTATAACCATCCAATCACCATAACCAACCAATCACCATAACAAGCCAATCACCATAATCATCCAATCCATTCTCCAAGCTGGATTCTCCTTCTGCAGAAGGTTCAGACTGGCTTTCATTCCAACAGGAGATCGAAGACTCCTTCTCCAGCACACCACAGGGCATACCGTGAGGACTCTTTCTCCTCCACCACCATGGAACTCGGAGAGATCCTGTTGAACAAAGTCGGGGAAGATCGATGATTAGTCTGGAAAAAGATGATAGAAAACACCTATATGACCAAGAACCATACCACACTGCCCACACTCACAACAGTCACAGCAAGTAGCAGCACAGCTGGTGGCAAACGGTCGCAGCCAAAACCGCTGCAGACCCACAGGAGAACTGCTGGACAGTGGTATCAGACCACCCACAACCAGCCAGAGCCCTCACCAGGCCCTTTCACCTACTAGAACTTGAAGCTGCAATGAGAACGCTGAAACCTGGGAAAGCAGCAGGAATTGATGACATACTGGCTGAAATGATACAGCACCCGGGACTTAAAGCAAAGACCTGGCTCCTAGCCATGCTGAACAATGCATGGCAAAGAAAACAAACCCACCAGTATGGAGAAAGGCCCAGACTGTCGCAATTCCAAAACCTGGAAAGGCTCCATCATCCCCAAAGAGCTACAGACCCATTTCCCTCCTCTGCCCCACCTGCGAGCTCGACGAGAGGCTATTACTCCAACAGCCTACGCCACTTATAGACCCTACGTATACTAAAGCTCAAGCTGGTTTCCGCCCTGGCCGCTCCTGTGCTGGACAGCTTTTGAACCTAACTCAAAGCATTGAGGACTGCTTCGAACGCAAACTCATCAACTGACCAGCTTTCTTAGATCTCATTGCTGCCTACGACACTGTTCAGCACCGTACCATGATCAGGACACTTTTTGACATGACTGGCAACCTTGATCTGTGCCAGATCAGTAAAAAGCCTCCTCAACAACAGGTGCTTTTGTGTCATATTAAATGAGAAGAAGAGTAAATGGAAAGCACAAAAGAATGGTCTACCACAAGACAGTGTACTGGCTCTCCTCTTCTTCAACATCTATGTTAACAACCAACCACTTCCTCCACAATGCCGCCGCTTCATCTATGTGGACGATCTCTGCATCACCACCCAACAGGAGAACTTCCAAAAGATTGATCCTTTCCTGGAAAGTGCCCTCCAAGAGATGACAAGAGATGACAACCATTACAGCCTGGTACGGCAGCTGCTCCGCTGCTGATCGTAAGGCCCTTCAGAGGGTGGTGAAGTCAGCGGAGCGCATCATTGGCTGCTGCCTCCCCTCCGTAAAGGCATCTACCATAAGCGATGCCTTAGGAAAACAAAGAACATCCTCAAAGACCACAGCCACCCAGGACGTGAACTTTTCTCACTACTGCCGTCTGGTAGACGTTACCGGAACATCAAGGCACAGACCACCAGACTTAAAAACAGTTTCTTCCCACAGGCCATTCGGCTGCTCAACATGGAACACAGACACTGATCGCAAATCGTCTGTTCAGCACTAACACTCTCTGGTCACTTTATGCTCTCTACATCTGATGTAGCAGAATTCAAATGCACCTTTAAAAGCAATTTTCCATGCCAAATCTATAATATTTACTACTTCTACTGTTGTACATTTTCCAGACCACTGCTCAGTACATAACGTTTTATTATTATTATTTTATTGTCATTATTATTTTAAAATTCTTATATTGTTGTAATTCTTGTTTTTAGGCCCACTGCATAGAATCGCCGTGCCATGTCAAAAGAATTTCTCTGCATAGGATGATGTATGTTATTCGATGCATATGATAAATAAACAACTTTGACTTTGACTTTGACCTACTACAGTAACAACCACCTGAAATCCAACCCATCAAATACCTAAATATGCAGCTTCCATCTTAAAAATTGAGATGTGTACCTCGGAGTCACACTCGACAGGACACTCTCTTTCAAAACTTTCCTTCAGACCACCAAAGCCAAGATCAACACTGGCAACAACATCCTGCGTAAACTGATAAACTTAAAGTGGGGCGCTTATCCACAGACCACCCATGCAACTGCCTGTGCAAAAGGCAAGATTCGGAATGATTCAGATTTCTCTTGGCACGTCTAAGATAAGAATTACAATGTTCAGACATGTTACTCATGCCACATATATGTCATCACGCTCATCTTGAGGCTGCACTGTATGCTCAGCTACCACCAAAAAAGTGCTTGTTATTGGCTTCACTTGCTCTCCATAGGAATTAATAGAGTCTGTTTTTCCATTCATATCCTGTCTTTTGAAGAAAAGAATAACAGTTGCGCCTTGGCCCACACACCAGTACAGTAGGTGGCAGTAATGCACTATTGAAGTGGTTTGTGGAATGGATTGAAATTAGAATGACCCTGGTTAGAGATCTTTAAATACCAGATCATTGTACTGTTTGTCTGGAGTTTGCTAAGTTAGAAGTTTCATATGGAAATATTGGGCTTGTGAAATGTATAGTTTTCCAAAACATTAGAAGGGTAAGAGATTATTGAAATACGTCGACATTAATTAAATTGGTAATAATGAAATTGGAATAATGAACTGGGCTTATCTTGGACCTTGATTAGGAGAATTTTATCTCTGCAAAGAAAAACCTTCACCATTACATGCACGTCTTATTTTCAATTGTGTCCCGTGAGTGAAATGAACGTTGATCTAGTAAGAGACTGCCTATAAATTGACTAGTTACATAGATCATAACGATATAGTAAAATCACGGGAATGAATGGATCAAGAAGGAACAGTAATGTAGTGATTAATTTGGGAAAATATGGGATTAGATGGGATTTAATTATAAATGTGAGGTTGATCAATGGTTTCGCAAGGGGTAGTTCTCTCTAAATTTAACAGACATTTGCACATGAGTGAGATGCAAGTAGAGCAGCGTTCACTTGTGCTAAGGGTTTTAGAAGTTGATGTTAGTATAATGGTTTAATAAGTTGTAAAAGAGTTTTAAAATGGAAAGGGATGATCCCTATGGCAACGTTGAGTAAAGGAATGCACAAGAGTGCTGTAGGTTTTGGGATAAGTGTACACAGGTTGAGTTAAAATCAGGAGGAATGGGGTAGACTGTAAGCTAGTATGGAAAAATGAAAGTACAATAGGCTGGGCCTTGAATCATAGTATGTCTTTAACTTGTGCTACTCATACACGTAGACTTTAGAGATTGAGATGTTGAGGAAGGTCTCAGGGCTAAGAAGGTTAGCGGGGTAAATTCGGGAAATGATTTGGCATAAACTGGTATATTGATAGACTTTAGAAAAAACTGGTTGATTTGGTAGAGTTCCTGTGTCCGTTGTTCGCATGTCATTAATTAAGGTGAAGTAATATCAGGAACCTTGGAGTTTTAACCCAGACTGAATTGTGGCTGTTGATTTAGTGAAAATCCATGTGTGCAAATATAATTAAAGTTAGGGAATTGGGTTGTATTTCTATGAATGAAGTGACAGTAGAGCGTTGATGCTATCATTGTAATAGTTTGTGTTGGGACTCAAAACATGTGGTGAGACAGAGCCAAATGGCACTGGCCTCTGACCTGCAAATGAGGAACAAAGGTTGGTGAACAAGGGGGGGGGGGAAGTTGGCTATAAGGTGCTGTGACATTTATTAACAATAGTTCTGTTAGTCTGTAATTTTCTACAATGCAAATCTATAGCTTTAGTTGTGAATCATGCATTGTGAGGTATTGGTTAACTGAAATACAGAGGGTTTGCCTTTGAATGAAGGAATGCAAATGATTGTCCACTTGTATTTTATGTTTCCATGTAACCTTGTGACTCTGTGTTAGGCTGCCATGCATTGAAATATAATGGCTGAATCTGATGATAAACAAAAGGTAAAACTATTCAGCTATCTTGTCGACGAGAGCGGCAGGGAACTTTTGTCGTCCATCAGTGAAGCTGGTGCAGCTGCCAAAAGAGACAGGTTCCAGTGGCCCTGATGAACCACTGAAGAAAGGGCTTAGAGACCTGCTACACAGAGGGATAATCACTCCTGTAGAATGTAGCACAGACTGGATTAATGTGGTAGTACAGAAACAGAATGGCAAGCCAAGAGTCTTTATTGATCCCAAACCCTTAAACAAAGCACTGAAGCGCAGTCACTTCCCACTTCCAACCATCGAAGAAAATCACTTCCAACCATCGAGGACATCACTTCCAACCATCAAGGACATCACTTCCAACCATCGAGGACATCACTTCCAACCATCAAGGACGTCACTTCCAACAATCAAGGACGTCACTTCCAACCATTGAGGACATCACTTCCAACCATCAAGGACGTCACTTCCAACCGTCAAGGACGTCACTTCCAACCATTGAGGACATCACTTCCAACCATTGAGGACATCACTTCCAACCATCGAGGACATCACTTCCAACCATCAAGGACGTCACTTCCAACCGTCAAGGACGTCACTTCCAACCATTGAGGACATCACTTCCAACCATTGAGGACATCACTTCCAACCATCGAGGACATCATACAAGACTTGTCAAAAGCTAAAATGTTTGCACAATTTGATGTCAAGAGTGGATTCTGGCATGTACAGCTGGAGGAGAAGTCAAGCTATTTGATGACATTTGCCACTCCATTTGGACGGTACAGATAGCTGAGGATGCCGATGGGGATAAGTCTGGCCCCTGAAATATTCCAGAGGAAGCTGACCCTGAAGCGTTGAAGGATGTACCTGGTCTGTAAATTATTGAGGATGACATCCTGATCACAGGACAAGGGGAGACACACGAGGAAGCAGAACGGGATCACGATAAAAAACTGAAACAGTTTCTAGACAGATGCAGGGAAAAGAATATAAAACTGAATGCAGAAAAGTTCTGACTGAGACAGAAGGAGACCACATACATTGGACACCGCTTGACGGCAGATGGACTCAAAGCAGATCCTGAAAAAGTGTGTGCCACCGGGCAGATGCCAGCACCGATGGATATAAAAGCAGTGCAGAGGCTTATAGGTATGGTTAATTACCTCACCAAGTTTTGCCCTCACCTCAGACCAATGCAAGGTATTTAGAGATGTGAAACACAAAGACGTTGCGTGGACATGGACCACAGAGCATGAGCAGGCATTCCTCAACCTGAAAGAGATGATTGCAAATGCTCCAATATTTAAATATTATAACCCTGATGAAGAGCTGACAGTACAGTGTGACGCTTCAGACACAGGTTTGGGCGCAGCACTGCTGCAAATGGGGAAGCCAGTCGCTTTCGCAAGCAGGGCACTGACACAAACAGAGGGGCTCTAAAGAGTTTTTAGCAGTGGTTTTCAGCATGGAAAAATTCCATCAATAAACATATGGCCGCAAAGTCACTGTACAAAGTGATCACAAGCCATTAGAAACCACAGTGCGAAAACCGCTACTGAGTGCACCCAAAAGGCTGTAGGGCATGATGTTGCGCATACAAAAATATGACTTGGATGTCATTTATGTGCCGGGAAGAGACATGTTACTGGCCGACACTCTCAGCAGAGCCTCCCTGAGAGTTCACCTGTGGAAGCTGATCTAGAGACCGTCAACATGGTGTAACACTTACCGATCTCCTCAGACAGACTACAGGACATAATGTCTGCCACAGAAAAAGACAATACATTGCAGCTTCTCATTAAAACATTGATCCAGAGATGGCCCAAGGACAAGTCACAGGTAGCGAGTGAAATCAGGTCTTACTTCTCATTACAAGGAGAATTAAGCCACCAAGATGGAATAGTCTTCCGGGGTGAGCATGCCGTCATTCCTGACACACTGAGATCAGACATCACTAGCCGATAACACTCATCACATCTGGGTGCTGAAGGATTCCTACGTAGAGCTAGAGAGTGTATCTTCTGGCTGGGCATGAACGACCAGATCAAGAAGTGTGATATCTGCAGATCAATGGACAATAGACAACAAAAAGGAACACTAATTTCACATGAAGTTCCCTGCCAGCGTTCTAAACCTCGCTTGTGTGAACTGCATATTACCGTCATCATGTATGAAATAAACAACGAAAGATTGCAAGCTATTGCCTTTGTGTCCCCCTCTATACACACCACCCACGTAAACTGTGACAACCACAGTGATAAAGAAACTGAAAGCTCATTTTGCCCGCCAAGGCATTCCGGATTCTGTGACGGCCCACAATATGCGTCCCAGGACTTCCAAAAATTCAGCAAACCAGTGTTGTAGTACTCGACCGCTTCTCGAGACCGCTATTTGATGGTCTCGGTCTCGTCTCGGTCTCGACCGCATTTGTACTCTGTCTTTTCTCGGTCTCGGGCTTTGAGATCGGGACTTTTTTCAAGAAAAGTCAAGACCATCACTGTGGAAATATCACTAAATTGCCATTATATTGTCTATTTTTTGTTAACATCTTTGCTTTTATTGGATGTAAAATGTACTCATTTCAATCCAAGGAATAACGTGACAGGTCATTGCTAATTATGTATTTTTGTTACCGCTGTCGCCCATCCCCACCCCCTTTCACTCGCACTCAAGAAAGTGAGCTGTGCTTGTTTGGGAGCTGTCTGCAAGATGTCTGCAAAATCTTCAGTAATACAATTCGGCTACAAAAATCATAAAGAATATATTTGTAAAACAACATCCAGAAGAAAGCATACAGCTTCTTGTATACTGCTGTGTATTTCAGAGATGGTGGGGACTACTTCAAACTTTTATCGTCACTTAGAAAGTAAGCACAAAGAAAGGTAAGCTATGTGTAAGAGTGATGTTTAGCAAAGCTGGCTAGCTAACGTTAGCAACCTGCCTCGGGTGGGGATTGAAAATGGGTTCCACTCGAGAACCGGTTCTAACAGAGCCAAATATAAATCAATTTTTGTATACGGCTCTGGGTTTTATGAACCATCGATATTGTATGCCCGACGTAAACAAGTCCTCTTATCGATGCTCCTGCTCCAAAGCTATTTTTTGTCCCACCATAGTCTTAATTGATCAATGAGTAATGTAGACAAACTGCTGTGTGTAGCTAATGTTAAGTTACATCGACCTTAGCTAATGTCAGCTGCATACAGCTCCCGACATTAAAGCTACGCGCAGAGGTGATGCTCCCTCGTTTGGGTTAGAGAGCTAACCTATAGATATGAGCAGAGATTGGATACTGAGTAATGCGCCTCAACTTATATGAGAAATGACTCAATTAAATAGGTTATTGTATGGCACGTTACTTTCAGAGAGCTACTTTTTAAGTTCCAATTTACAGTTGTAGATCAAATATATTACCTTTTACCAGCACACACTCTTTGGCTCATACCATATCAAACATTTAAGTTCCTTGTTTACCTATTAGAAAAATGTGATGGCCAAAATACCATTGATTTATGTTGTGTTTACTTTTTGATGAAACTGCTCCAAATTAAATCAATTTTGTACTTTTATAAATCACAGTTATAATAATGCAGTTAGGCCATGTCACACATTAATTGGGGTTCTTATGTCTTGTCTCTGTGATTCCTCTCTATGTGTTGTTCTGCCTCCCTCTTGTGTCTAGTTCTGGTAATTGGGGTCTTGGTTGGATTGGTGGTTATGTCATTGTTTAGTCACAGATGTCTTGTGTTAGTAATTAGTATCCATGGTGTTCTCCCCTTATGTTTTGTCAGTCAATGTGCTCCTGTTACGTTTTCCTGTGTTCGTCCTTGGAGTTATTAGAAAGCCCCACGTGGCAGTATTGTTTTGGTGAATCTCTGTAGTAGGAAATAAACGCTATCGCATTAGCACAAACTCCTTTGCTCCTGTCTCTATTATCGACATACACCGAGGGATTCGTGACAGGCCACTGACTTTCTGACCTCTTTGTATTAGATATCTTTTGTTGCTTTGATTACACATAAAGCTATAAAAGACTCTTACAACAGTTGTTCCTAAACATCAACATTTCACATAGAATTACTGTATTCATTATAATACACAGCTTTTCTACATTATTAATGTTGAATGTTTGCCATTCTTTTACACATTTAGCTATGTGGTTTTGAAAAAAATGATTGTTGTTGGTTTAAAAACAACATAACTTTATGTGTTGTTTATAAAAGGCAGAGAAAAGTGAAGACTTTAGTGATGAACAATGAATAATTGTTTTACATTCTGTACTAAATGATGGAAGTCACCCAGGAGTATTGAATAAAGATGGTTAAGTTTATTTCAGCTTTCAGTGTTTAATATCAGTGTTTTTATGGGAATGTGGATCTTTCAGATGAATTTGAGAAGCTCTTTTGATCATGTTTCACATTTTATTGTGTCATGTAGTGTGGGGCGCTGGCAAGTTGACTGAGAACACTTTCTCATTTAAAACAACGGCCTGGGGAGAAGGGGGGGATGAATGAATTGAGAGATATGGATGATTAGTTTGCCATGATGGTATGAGGGCCAGATTGGAAATGTTTCCAGGACACCGGGGTTAACACCCCTACTCTTACAAATAGTGCAATGGGATCTTTAGTGACCACAGAGAGTCAGGACATCCATTTAACATCCCATCTGAAAGACGGCACCCTACGCAGGGTCACCATCACTGCCCTGGATCATTGGGAATGATCTTTAGACCAGAGGGAAGAGTGCCCCCTACTGGCCCTCCAACACCACATCCAGCAGCACTGGTCTCCCATCCAGGGACGAACCAGGCCCGACCCTGCTTAGCTTTAGAAGCAAATCAGCAGTGCAATACAGGGCTCTATGCTGCTGGCCTATATGGTTATTATAAAGTTGCAAATGATGATTATAATACATGGCTAAATGGTTTAGAAACACTTAGATAAGTAATACTTTGTCAGTGGTTAGTAATTGGTTTGTAAACTATCTATGAATATTGTCTAGATGGTTATTATAAAGTTGCAACTGACGATTATAATACATTGCTAAAAGGTTAAAAAAATACTTTCTGAACCCGCTTTAAACATTATATAGTTGGCCATTTTGAAGTTACGACTGATGTTTACAATACTTTACCATTACTAAATAAATGGTTTGCAAACCATCTATATGAATTTTTGGAATGGCTATAATAAAGTTGCAACTGATGTTTGTAATTATTAGTCAATGATGAATAAGTGGTCTATAAAGCATCAAGTAACTTAATTTGGCACAATTAAATCTGTTATTGATGTTCCGTTAAACAGTGATTTGAATATGGTTTACAAACCAATTAGTAACCATTAACAAAGTAATGGGAATATCTGGTCCATTTATTTAGGTAATGTTTATAGATGTTTTACAAAACAGTTTCTTAAAGGTGTACAAACTATTTTAACTAATAACTAATATAGTATATAAATGATATATATGTGATATCAGTAACACTTTTAGAGTGTATTCAGTATTTGTTTTTATGGTCGATGGAATTAAACAGGTTAATAATAATTAATAAACACTATTAAATATAATTTTATTGTTTGTTAAAAGTAAAAAAACTATTTGGAAATAGTGAAATAACTATTTCTTAAAAATTAATTAACTATCAATTTACTATCTATTAATGATGGTTATTATAAGTATATAAGTATATTGGGTATAAGTGTTACGCAATCATCAACCTTAATAAATCATTGAACATTACTCTTATCACATGTAACTTTAGTACACATGAACACTCTTTATAAACACATTCATGAGAACAGAAAATCACAAATGATTTTAATCACATGACACTCAGTCTGTGTGATTGACAGGAGAGATGATCAGAGGGGTGGAATTCTCCCCACTATCATTTAAACAGGGGCTGAAGAATGGATAGATTTTATCAGTGAAGGAACAGCCAGTGAAAGAGTAGATATGAGACCTGGCCTCCACATCATAGAAGGAGACCAGACCCTCCTCATAATCCACAAACACCCCCACCTTCTGGGGCTTCTGTCTCAGGGAGAGGGGGACACTGGAACAATCAAGGGCTTCATATTCATCTCCATTACTCAGACACACAGACCAGTATCCATCATCAGGGCTCAGTGTGATCGCCCCCTTCCTCTTAACAGACTCTCTGGCCACTCCTATATCCCACTTAGTCTTCTCCTTAACCATCACCTCATAGTAAAATCTACCTGAGGAGAAGCCCTCTTTTCCCACAACATTAACAACATAATCAAATCTCTCTGGGATGTCAGGGACATTCTGCTTTATGTCTCCACATCTCACTTGTTTTCCATCCTTAGACAGGATGAGATTAGGATGTGCTGTATCAGGGTCCAGAGTCACATCCACTTCATACTGATGAAGCCTCTTCAGCTCAGCATCACACAACCTGGTCACTTCCCTCACCACGGTCTCCTCCAGCTGGGACACAGCTCTCCTCACGGTCCCCTGCACACACAGATCACTGGGAACACTGATCTCAGACCAGTCCTTGGTGAGTGGAGGAGTACAGAGGGATGTGATACTCTTAAGGAGGTAAAGGTGGTCCTCAGTGTGTGAGAGCTTCTCCAGATCACAACATCTCTTCTTTAGCTCTGTGACTTCCTGCTCCAGCTCTTTAATGAGTCCTTCAGCCTGCCTCTCTGCTGCTCTCTGCTTCTCCTCAATCACCTCCAGAAGTTCAGCCTGGCATCTCTCAATGGAGCGCACCAGAGCAGTGAAGACCTCCACACTGTCTGATATCTGCCTCTCTGCATCTTTCCTGCTGAGTTCTACTGAATGTTTGATCTCCTGAACCTTCTGCAGTCGATGCTGGATCATCTGCTGAACTTCTGCCTCTGTCTTTTCCAGAATAGATATCTTCTCTACATACTCTTCTTCCAGAGGAACAGTTTCATGAGTCATGTGGTCTGATTTCAAACAAAAGACACAAACACACATCTGGTCAGTTCTACAGAACAGCTCCAGGAGTCTGTTATGTTTCTTACACATCCTGTCCTCCAGGTTCTCCACAGGGTCGATCAGCTTGTGTTTCTTCAGGACTGGAGCTATGTGATGAGGCTCCAGGTGAGTCTCACAGTAAGAGGTCAGACACACCAGGCAGGACTTCAAAGCCTTGAGCTTTGTCCCAGTACAGATGTCACAGAACACATCTATCAATATGGATGAACATTCGTCTGGGCTGCTAGTGTCTTCCACTTGAGCTGACTTCCTAAAGTGATCTGCCATTTCAGATATGAATGTATTGATGAAGAGATCAGGCCTCTTATCAAATATCTCCTTACACATGGGACACTGACACAGGTCATTACTATCCCAGTATGTTCTGATACAGGCCTTGCAGAAGTTGTGACCACATTGAATGGAGACTGGCTCAGTGAACACATCCAGACAGATGGAACACAGGAACTGTTCTTCAGACAGAACACTGCTGGAGGAGGCCATATCTAGAGAGAGAGAATAAAAATAATACCAGGCAGTGATTCCTGGAATTATGTTCTGAAAGGTTTCAACATGATAGTGAATCAGTCATTGTGATACAATGATTAACATCAAATATCAAATAACGTTTGTAACATAACAATTGATAACTAGAAGGAAAACATAACAGTTAAACCTTTACATTCAACTTACATTTTAATGTTAATCTCTAATGACCTGCATATAGTTGAGGTGTAAAAGAGACGTGGGTCCTGTACACAATAACCTTTGTATATGTCTGATATTTCTCACTTCAGGAAAGTTGCTAGGCTCCTCCCACCATCCACTGGTGTTCTTTTCTCTTCCTGAAACAGTTAAAGACACAGTTCAGACTAAACAGGATTTTCAAGTACTTAATGATACGTCTATCCATACAACAACATCAACAGAGCTTTTTGAAATTATAAGAATTTTGTTATGACAATTTGATAATGTAACTGATCAGAAAATCTTGACATTTTAGTTAGCTTGTAAAATATTTACAATGATTAGCCCAGATTCACTTTTCATTTTGAGAAGTTCATAGTTTGCCTTATTCCAAGTATGTTGTTTTCAAATTAATTGTAACAGCGAAACTGTCCTTTAAAATGATCCCAACACCAGTTTGAGGTGAATCACAGTGAGGAAAGTCTGAAGGTCATCTTTATCTTTAAATCCATTATCCAATTTGAATTGTTGTTAGAGATGTAATCCATTTATTCACCATACAATATAATAATAATAATAATAATAATGTTTTTTTTTTCTTTTTTCAAATTGGGCCCAAATAGCCATTTTATCAAAAGGAGAGGTTTGAGAACCACTGCCCTAAATAATGTATCCACACTGAAACCACACACACACACAACACAAACAAAAAGTGGCCAATCCATATAGTTTCTTGTTATGTCTTATTATTTTAACTATTTTGTAAGCTTTATTTGAATGGAAAGTGGAGAAATGTTGAGAGTTTTAGCTGAAAGACTGGGAATCCCCATACTGCAGTGGTACATGTGTGCTGGATGTAACAGCTGAGACCACTAGACCTGGTAACATGCTATTTCCCCTCTTCACTGTTCACTATGGTGGAAGGTACTTTCGGGTGTGTGCAGGTTAGCGCATGGGCGAAAAGGGGGTGTGAAGGTGACTGGAAGGTGGTTGTGAGCTGTGCACCGAATAAAAAGTTGGAACTGCATAAACGTTGACTTTATTAAAGTAACATTGGTAGCAGAGGATGGTTTAAGGATGGCAGAGAGTTATAAAATTCAGCCAAAATATGATGAAGCCAGGCCATACGAGTGTTGGAAAAATTAAGTCAATATCTGGATGAGGGTTACCGACCTTGACGAAAAGAAACAAGCTTTTGCTATTGCCTTGGGGCTTGGGGGGAGAGACTGTGAAACAGCGATGGAAATACCAGCATCGTTCCTGATGCTGTGTTGGCTTTTAAGCTATTAGACACGGCCTGTCTTAATGACAAAAGCTAGCACTAACGGCCTGCACAGTATTGAAGTTCTCCTCCATAAGGTCGGCTCTAAAAATAATTTTTTTGGAGGGAAAACTACAGGTTCATTAAACGGTATACAAATGAACCAGGATGTGAACCAGGATGTGGCATTTTACACAGAAAAAAGACCACAAGGAAGAAGAAAAAGGACTGCAACATTACAAAGTGGACAAATATAGCAGCCATTACCAGGGACTAATCCATTGGATAAGATCGGTACGAGATCCAGATGTACCATTTGCCAATGCACATTTCATTGGGCTAAAGCCTGTCCTCGCAAGAAAACTGAACAAGTAAGAATAACTAAAGATGTGAACGTAGAGAAATGTAACATTTTAAAATTTACAAAAAAGAGCTCCATGTCAAACGCAGAGATATTGATGACAGAATCATTGAGATCTGTGATTATTGACACTGCTTGTACCCGTACTGTGTAAGGAGAAATGGCTGGAAAGCTATATTTGTAACAGTTGTGTTGGTGGAGTGACTGAGGCAGACTGCAGGAGTTCTCTTATCTTTTTTGGTGTTATTATAGAAGACAGGAATCAGACATTCCAGGCTTTCAGGAGGAGCTGAATCACAAACTGGAACAGGGCTGCACAACTACTATAAAGTCTACATATGCAGAATACGTGGCATAGACATGGTTGACAAATATAGTGTACGCCTGGCTCAGTTGACTACATTGTAGATACAACTTTACGTGGTGTGAAAACCCCATCAATTCAATGCTTGTTTAATACAAACTTGTTAGACTCAGATTTGTCTCACTTCCCGCCCCGAATGGTGTTTGGATTTCACTACGTAATACGTAAATGCAACCTACCATTACAAACCCAGAACAACACTCAAAACGTGCAACATGAACAGGCTATGTACTGTACATTATATATAGTGTGCGATTTAGTAAAAACAAAGGGCGAAGGTAAAAAATCAATTGCTATTTGGTTTTCCGTTTTCGTATTATCTCTTGTTCGATGCTTGTTTAATGCAAACTTGTTAGACTCAGATTTGTCTTCCCGCCCCAAATTATGTTTAAATTTCACTATGAAATACGTAACTGCAACATACCATTACAAACACACATACAGTGTGCGATTTGGTAAAAACAAGGGCATAGGAAAAAAAAGTCCAACTTGTTTTATTAAGCGCAAAGCAAATCGCTCGTGAATTGTGTTGCGTGGACAAGGGCGTGAGAAAATGATAAGAAGTTGAAGTGAAATTCGTTTTTATTTTATAAATAATAATAATTCTAAGGTATACACAATTGACACACTTGCTCACTAGTCTCGATAGCAGTATCGATAAGCTCGGACCTTATTGATTTTCAGGTTTTGAGAAATTTCGAACCAGGTCCGTAATAGAACCGGTTTCGAGACCCATCCCTAATCACTACAGCAAACCTAGCAGCTAGACTAGTTATTCAAAGCTAGATTTAACAACTTACTTGCCCAGTTAATGATGACAAGTCTTCAAGTCTGTGAGTTGATAAAAGTTAATTTGATTTGAGCATGAATGATTGTGTACAGGTGCGGACTGGCCATCGGGAGGATCGGATGTTTTCCCGAACGGCCGGTCCATTCCGGACCAAACGGGCCGTCACATTTTACTTTGACGGCCGGTCGGACGTATTAAAACAAGTGACAGTAGGCTGAAATGGACAGGCTGTTGCATCCGCAAAACTGCGCTCTGGCCCGGCCGTCAAATCGAGAGAGAGTTCCTCTATATTCAAATGAGGAGAAACCCAGAATGAATGATTGACGAACGCGGGGAGCGACAGATACAGCGCACGCGCACACGCGCGCCACCACCCCCCACCACCGGCCAAGTCCCAGGCCAAATTTTTTCCCAGTCCATCCCTGATTGTGTACATGAGAGCTTAGGAAGATACCTAGGAAGCTAATCATGGAGAGGAAGAGGAAAATGAAAGCTCATCAACTTCTTTCAAGGGTAAATTGTGCTTATGAAAAATTAGCTGTTGTTGGGGTAAAATGTAGATTGGCTTAGTGAACATTTATTATTAACAGATGTCTTCATGAAAATGTATTTAATATATATCGTTTTACCATAATTTAAACAATGTTTTGCACCACAGGGTACAGTTAAAAAGGCCAGCTGACCACAGCTCAGCCCAGTCCAGTTATGTACTGTACAGCCCAGCTCAGATCAGCCAAGTATATTTCAGCCAACTAAAGCCCAGCAAAGTACAGGGCATTAATTCAGGTTCAAAGTAGTTTTGCTGAATAGTTGTCATCAGATTGTGCTACTTTTCCTGCTTTGAAATGACACATAACAGTAAAACATCTTAATTAACCCAAATCAAATGAAACATAATAACCAAATAATTCAATAGCCTACACTCACCTAAAGGATTATTAAGAACACCCGGTCAATTTCTCATTAATGCAATGATCTACTCAACCAATCACATGGTAGTTGCTTCAATGCATTTAGGGGTGTGGTCCTGGTCAAGACAATCCCCTGACTCCAAACTGAATGTCAGAATGGGAAAGGTGATTTAAGCAATTTTGAGCATGGCATGGTTGTTGGTGCCAGACGGGCCGGTCTGATTATTTCACAATCTGCTCAGTTACTGGGATTTTCACGCACAACCATTTCTAGGGTTTACAAAGAATGGTATGAAAAGGGAAAAACATCCAGTATGCGGCAGTCCTGTGGGCGAAAATGCCTTGTTGATGCTAGAGGTCAGAGGAGAATGGGCCGACTGTTTCAAGCTGATAGAAGAGCAACTTTGACTGAAATAACCACTTGTTACAACCGATGTATGCAGCAAAGCATTTGTGAAGCCACAACACGCACAACCTTGAGGCGGATGGGCTACAACAGCAGAAGACCCCACCGGGTACCACTCATCTCCACTACAATAGGAAAAAGAGGCAACAATTTGCAAGACCTCACCAAAATTGGACAGTTGAAGACTGGAAAAATGTTGCCTGGTCTGATGAGTCTAGATTTCTGTTGAGACATTCAGATGGTAGAGTCAGAATTTGACGTAAACAGAATGAGAACATGGATCCATCTTGCCTTGTTACCACTGTGCAGGATGGTGGTGGTGGTGTAATGGTGTGGGGGATGTTTTCTTGGCACACTTTGGCCCCTTAGTACCAATTGGGCATTGTTTAAATGCCACGGCCTACCTGAGCATTGTTTCTGACCATGTCCATCCCTTTATGGCCACCATGTACCCATCCTCTGACGGCTACTTCCAGCAGGATAATGCACCATTTCACAAAGCTTGAATCATTTCAAATTGGTTTCTTGAACATGACAATGAGTTCACTGTACCAAAACGGCCCCCACAGTCACCAGATCTCAACCCAATAGAGCATCTTTGGGATATGGTGGAATGGGAGCTTCGTGCCCTGGATGTGCATCCCAGAAATCTCCATCAACTGCAAGATTCTATCCTATCAATATGGGCCAACATTTCTTAAGAATGCTTTCAGCACCTTGTTGAATCAATGCCACATAGAATTAAGGCAGTTCTGAAGGCGAAAGGGGGTCAAACACAGTATTAGTATGGTGTTCCTAATAATCCTTGACCTTTAGGTGAGTGTATATATACACAGTCGTAAGCAAGATGTTAGGCACCCCTGACAATTTCCATGATTTTCATTTGTAAATAATTGGGTGTTTGGCTCAGCAATTTCATTTTGATCTATCAAATAACTGAAGGACACAGACATGTTTTGGTAGTGAAATGAGGTTCATTGGATTAACAGAAAATGTGCAATATGCATCAAAACGAAAATAGACAGGTGCATAAATTTGGGTGCATCCAATCATTTAAGGTGGCCAATTGCAAATTGTTGTCTTTAACTCTCTGAAAAGTGGCAACATGGGGGCCTCAAAACAACTCTCAAATGACCTGAAAGCAACGATTGTAAGCAGAACAATGAAACTTTAAAGGAGAGTTATGTGAAAGCTCTCCAAGTAGTCTGAAATTCAGGGTTTTTGCTTCTTATCAATCAGATCGAAAGTAACTAGTAACTAACTACTTGAGTAATTGAATTAACAGAAAATGTGCAATATGCATCAACATGAAATTAGACAGTTGCATAACTTTGGGCACCCCAACAGAGATATCACATCAATATTTAGTTGAGCCTCCTCTAGCAGAAATAGCAGCTTCTAGACACTTTCTATACCCTGTAATGAGTGTCTGAATTCTGGATGAAGGTATTTTGGACCATTCCTCCTTGTAAAACATCTCCAGTTATGTTAAGTTTGATGGTTGCCGAGCATGGAGCAAAGGTGCGTATCTTTTGCATATGACTGTATAAAGTGACAGTGCAAAATAACACTGGAGTAGGTGGCGTAATGATAAAGGCTGTGGACAGGGGAGTGTGCAAAACACACAAAGACAGCTGTGTGGTTGAGAGTGTGCAAAATGGATTATTGGCCGAATATAGCGAGTGCAGTCAGCTTGTACAATGGTCTGTCAATAGATTTGATAGTAGAACTTGGAAGGTAGTTAAAGGGACAGTGGATTCAAGCTTCAAATAATTTTGCAATGCATTTCAATCATTAGCAGTGGAGAATTGGATGGAGAGGCGGCTGAAGGAGCTGCAGGCTTTTGTGGCAATCAGAGAGATATACCTGCTTGAATGCAGATTAAGAGAGGGTGTTGCTCTGGAGAATAATTATCTTAAGTAAGGTGGGGTTTTGCCTAGTAGACACCTGTAAATAAGATGAAACCAGTGTGTTTGTTGCCGGGTGTGTAGTGAAGGCCATCCGATTACACTATAGAGGTTACAGTGATGGGTGTTATATGGAGCATTGGTGACAAAACGGATGGTGCTGTGGTACACAACATCTCATTTTTTAAGGAGAGAGTTTAATGCAGATCTGTAAATTACATCAAAGTCTAGTATAGGGAGGATGGTCATTTTCAGAAGGGCATGTTTGGCAGGAAGAGTGAAGGAGTCTTTATTACAGAATAGGAAGATAATCCTGGATTTAATTTTGGAGTGGAGCTGGTTGATGTGGGTCTGGAAGGAGAGTGAAGAGTCTAACCAGACCCCTGGTATTTGTAGTTTTCTACGTATTCCAGTACAGACCCGTCAAGTGTGGTGATGCTTGTAGGGCAGGCAGGTGCAGAGTGTGATCAGTAGCAAGTGTTTGTCTTGGAACGCTGTGTTCTTTTGCCACCATGCATAACGCCCCTTGTTATGACCAAATAACGCCATCTTTGTTTCATCAGTCCACAGAACCTTCTTTCATATTGAAGCTGGGTTGTCCAAATGTGCATTTGCATACCTCAAGCGACTCTGTTTGTGCCATGTGTGCAGAAAAGGCTTCTTCTGCATCACTCTCCTGTACAGCTTCTCCTTGTGCAAAGTGTGCTGAATTGTTGAACGATGCACAGTGACACCATCTGCAGCAAGATGAACTTGTAGGTCTTTGGAGGTGGTCTGTGGGCTGTTTTCGACCATTCTCACCATCCTTTGCCTCTCTGATATTTTACTTGGCCTGCCACTTCTGGCCTTAACAAGAACTGTGTCTGTGGTCTTATATTTCCTAACTACGTACCTCACAGTGGACACTGACAGCTTAAAAATCAGCTACAGCTTTTTGTATGTTGAACAATCTTTGTTTTCAGGTCATTTGAGAGTTGTTTTGAGGCCCCCATACGTTTTCTCATGATTGGATGCACCTGTCTATGAAGTTCAAGCCTTAAACCAATTGTTTGTTCCAATTAATCAGTGCTAGATAGTTACAGGTATTCAAAACAACAAAATGACAATGGTGCCCTAATTTATGCACCTGTCTAATTTTGTTTTGATGCATATTGCACATTTTCTGTTAATCCAAAAAACCTCACAGACTGATTTATGATGGGGGCGGTAGGGATGCGTCAAATGTCTACTATTCTACTTTTTCAAAATGTCTACTAGTCATTTGTCAGATTGTTCATTCAATCAAAAGTTAACAGACATTGGACTAAATTAAACATAATAATTAGGCTATCCTTGATTTTTTTTTAATACAAAACTGAAAGACATACAGAAAAATATTGCCTTGCAACGAGATTATCCCTTTGAACCGGAATCCTATATATGGTGCGCATTAGTCAACTATAATCGAAATGCAAAATTATGCAGATTATTCTACATGGCTATTCGTAGTATAGTAGGTTTTTCCATGTTATGTTAAATTAACAGAAGAATAACCAATAAGTTTAAGAAAATTGAATGTAGCACAATAGAAAATAGTCTTTACATTGCTGTTTGGGGTTCTGTGTCAAGTGTCAGCTAGATCTCTCTTCTTAGAATGTATAGAAATTATTGTTATAGGTTCCACAGACACTACTCTGCCTAGTTTGGTTTTTCCTTAAAACTATTGTCCTCATAAACATGATGTAGCAAAGATTGAATTTATACAATATATTGACAATGATTTATGGAGTTATGAAGATATGGATATAAACAGGTAAGAGAGAAGAAATTCGGGACTTCCTCTAGGCTATAGATGGAACTCAGGCTTTTAACATTAAAGTCTTTATTGCTCTAATTATCATATCTCCAGGACTCTGAGTACAATTATATAATTACTAAATGTATAGAAAATATACTACAGTAGCTAGCCTACTTTTTAATTATTTATTTATTTAAGTTTTCACATACAACGTACAGAATGATGATTTTATAATCTACATTAATAAGAAAAAAAATGAACAGCTGTTTCTCCACTGCAGGAGCGATCTATAAAACTGGGCCTATAAAACTCTTAGTCTCATCACCTCACAACACAACAACACAAAATACAGAGGTTTGACAATAGCCTACATAATGCCAATGTCACGTTGTTATGTAGAATTTCGGAGACCAGTGCAGGTAGTAATACAATGACGTTTATTGTCAAACGTAGAAATAGTAAGACCACCGGACTAAATGATACAGACCACACTGAACACAACGAAGGAGAGCTAATACCAGCTACAGCACTTAGTACTTACAGGCAAAGAGAAACAGCATAACAGGTCATGTTGTACATAACCTGCAATGAGGCATACACCCATGCAATACAACGAGATTTAAATAGGAACATAGGAAGCATAACACCAATGGGAGACAGGGAGTGATCATACATTGAATCAGGTGTGTGCCGTGAACTCAAAGAATATACATGAACTAAACATAAGAGGGAGCCTAACCCACACAAAACATAACCTAAGCAATATACCTAAGACTACCAAACTAAAGGGACAGTACACCGTAAACATAACTATAACAGAAACACCATGCCAAGCACTGAAGGAGGAACATAGGACATAAGGACTAACAGAACACATGTACTGATACAGAACATAGGACAAAGTCCATTTAGTTCTTAAATCACGGCCCTCACCTGGCCGGATGTGACAGCCAATTAGATATAGCATACTAAATCCTGTACTACAATGTAGTTTACACGACGCTGCCTGACATGTTTTAACCGCATCAGTTTTGACAAACAAATTAAATCCATATATAATTATTTTAATAAAATTAATAACAAACACCTTTTTATTTTCATTCATGATTTAGGTAGCGTATATTTAAAACAATATATATTATTATTGTAGCCTATGGATGAAAAATGTGGTACAAAACAAAAGGTGGGATTGGTGACAGGCTCATCGCACATGACGCCGGGACTTGAGACACTACCGCTAGCACCCCAGCCCCCCATATACGAAAATGTACCCAGCACTTCTGAAAATGTACTTCTGACAACGTCTTTGTCCCCAGCACATTTCAAACCAAACTGACTCCCATGACTGTGTCCTTCAGTTATTTGATAGATGAAAATGAAATTGTTGATCCAAACACCCAATTATTTATCCATTAAAATCATGGAAATTGTCAGGGGTGCCTAAACCTTTGCATATGACTGCATACACCACAATATTAAATAAACTCCAGTGTGCTTCAGGTTAGGGTTAAGTTTAGGTGTATGGTTAGATATGATTAAAAACTGAGAAAACTCTGCTCATGTGCACATTTCTGCTGTTTTGCTGATTGGATTGCTGAGAAAGATGCAATGCTGCCGTGGGAACATATTTCATTGACTGAAAGTCCAACCTGCCTTTAGGTCCCTGATTGTGTGAAAATGACCTCTGCAAAGTAAATTCAGTTTCTGACTGACCAATTTCTCACATGGTACAAATAGAAGAAACGTGCCTTCCCTAACAAAATCATTTTCATACATGGCAATCTCATGCTGCCAAGAATATCTCTGAGTCATTGGCTGCTATGGGCTGTTACATCCCCCAGAGGGCAGTGTTCTATCACTGTATGTTCTCTGTCAGTCTGTGTCCAGCAGGTGGAGCCATTTGTCTGCAGGTAATAGATGACGCCTCTCTATCCAATCAACAGGATTGATGTCATCTGATCCCGCCTTCCTCATCAGAGCCCTGACAGCTGTGGCTTATTTGGAGCCAGTTTATAAGCCATGTAGTTTTCATTCTCTTTCTCTCTGCTTTCTCTTGGTGACAGCCATAGGGCCTGTGTTTGGTGGTTTGTTTGTGTCTTGAGATGTGTGGATGGGAGAGAGCTTGGTGTGTTTTTTCTGTTGATTCGAATGTACATTTATATTAGTAGTAGTATTATTGTCAGTATTATACTGTGTATATTAACATTTGTTCTTGTCTTCTTCCCAGGGGATAGGGAACACACTTGGCAGTGTGTATGTCAGAGCACCCATGGGTATACACCACCCTTAGGGTAAGTCCTCTGTCTATATACACTAGGCAAGATCTGGGCAAACCACCCTGTGTATTTTGGTTAGGGTGCCTTGAACGTGTGCCAGTTTAGTTTAGTATGTGTTTGTGTTATATTAGGACAGGTTAGGGGTGGGGATTTTGTACATTACTTTCTTTGCTTTGGTTCCGTCCAGCCCCTTTCCCTAACATATTTACCGTGTGTACAATGAAGCTCTTAATTTTATACGGTATTCTGGTCTCTGTGTCCTTTACTCGCACCACGACCTATTGTGCGAGTTGTGGTGCACTGAAACCTATTGTCTCACAGTTTAAAGCTGCACTATGTAACTATGTAAAACTACTCCTTTGCAAACCTAGCATAATAACTGATGTACAGTATTTACACTACATTAACAATGAAAACATCATTTGAAGATTATAGTACCAACAGCAATTTCCACAAATGATTTAAAGTCTATGTTTTAGGGCCGTAGGTCAAAGCACTTTGTCAAAACGTCCTGAACTAATATGTCTGTCACAGTGTTCTTCTATGACAGAACATGTGTTGGTGGTTCCGTCTCCCCAACAATCCTTTTATGTTATTAGTTGTGGGTCATTGTTTGATGTTACCTGTGTGTTTTATGCTGTTGAGATTGCTGTTTCTAAGGGCATTTTGACTCCTTGTAGTCTTGTATGTTTTGTAGAGTTTATACATTAAATCTTTTACTTTAAACCTTTGTTCTTGCCTCTAACTCTTCCTGCGTACACATGTTACAATGGCCATGAACTGGCCTGGGTTCTAAGCCAGGGAGACATCGCTCCATGGATAAAATAGTGGACAGAATCCTCCAACGGTTTTATCGGCCGATGTAGGATGTGGCTAATTACTGTTAAACATGTGACCAATGTCAATGTTTCCTGAGGCTATACTCCTATGGAAGATTTCATCATAGGGAATAGCGAAGGAGTTCTTCCTTTTATTCTCCCAGGTGGGGTTTCCCAGAACAATCCTGACTGACCAGGTTACACCATTTACCTCCCATCTCATGAGGGACCGTGTATCAAACTCACACAGATGGTTTGGATGAAAGGATGAACGGCTAAACAAAACGATTAAAGGGATCCTGAGATGTGTGGTGTCACGTGATAGCTAGGGTTGGGACATGTTGCTACCCCAGCTCATGTTCATGCTGAGGGAAGTGTCACAAGCATCTAAAGGTTCTCACCCTTCGAACTACTGTATGGTCATCCTTGTAGGGGCATACTATACCTAGCCAAACAGTCATGGGAAGCACAACTCAACATGTGTCCATCATGAGCGGCCACCTGGCTGCAGTGTGGCCCATAGCCTGTAAGCATGAATTGTAAGCCCAAAACACCCAGAGAAGGGCTTAGTACCACACCGTTAAGGTCCAGGAGTTTGCTGAAGGTGATATTACTGGTGCCCACTGCAGAGCATCGTCTACTAGAAGACCTTCCCTGTCTATCAGACTAGGCAACCAGGGAGGAGAGAAGTCAATACATCAAGTCAACCTGTTGCAGGCACTGCTGGTGTGGTAGAAATAATGTATTTTAATGTTCTGTGTGGTAGTTTTATGGAAATATGTTATATTACAGATGTTGATAACAATGCTTTATGCCTAACGTTAGTAAATGTATTAATGTATTGTAAATATCAATAGGTTCGGTTATAATTATAACAGCATTTGCATTAGATATGTGAAGGGGACATATTAGTCTGAATACAATATATATATATATATATATATAATACCTTTAACTTCCTACATGTCATGTGACTAGCTGGCTAAAACCATTTTGGAATGTGAAACTGACAATGAGGAAGGCGCATGGTGAACCAAGGGGGCTGACATTTTGTATGGGTGGGATGCATCATGGGGTTTAAGGTATTCAAGTCAAGACAGGAGGTAGATTTGGAGTTTATGATTGAGATGGGAAATGAGAGCAGCTCAAAACATGACTGTGTGATTTAACTAATAAAGCTTGTTGATTAAATGCAAACTCTTGATCATTTTTGGATATGAATGAATGGTGGTTAATGTTCATTTGAATCTAAATAAATAAAAACATCTAAGAGCTAAACTGCATTACCCAGAGGGCATTAAGTGATGGTAATCCAGAAGATGCTGAAGGCTATACTCTGTCCAAGAAATGGACCGGTCCATGTAATTAGTCGTTGGAGATTAACAATGAAGCCTACTGGAAGTCTACGAGAAATGTTGGTATGCAACAATGTCTTCTGGTACCCTACATCGTAAAACAAATTTCTCACTGTACGGCAAACCGGTGAGTACCGGCCCACTTCAAGCACTCTCTTACTCAGGGAAAACAGGGTAGAGCTAGTGTGAATGCAGTTTACACTGGAGACATAGGGTCTGTGCAGACGAATGCAATTGAATACAACTTAGTGAAGTAACAATACTTTGCGTAAAAAAACAAATGTCCTTTCACAAAGAAAAATCCAAAATCATGCCCAACTGCTTTGGTACTGTATGTCACAGTGAGATTGGACAAAGCAAGGCAGAAGCACATGAGTTGACTGTTAATTATAAGGAGGCAGAAATAAGAAAACAAGTAACAAGCACACACATAGTGTAGACAAAGAAAAAATGTAACACGCCTCACTAAAGGCAGGGGGGTATAAATACTCAACACTGATGAAGCAATGCAATACAGCTGTGTGATGGTGAAGAGATAATAAAAAAACGGAAGTCCTTATATGGTTATGGAAGTTACGTCCGGTGATGAACACATGGAGGCGCCCACGCTCTATGATGGCCATGGAGAGATTGACAGTATACTTGTAATACATGTTTGCAAACACTATACAAATAAATATATTGCTAATATATTTCTAATGTATTTATTATAAAATGAAATCAGAAATATATATTAAATAATTATAAGAAAGGCTGTCAAGATTAACCAACCAGATTGCTTCCTTGATGTAGCTCCTGTTTAAACCCGTTAATCATTCACATCAGAGAAATAGATACTTTTTAATTTTAAGTTATTCATGTACCTATAGCTGTTCATATGTTAGGTAATCGATGGAAGAGGTATTTGTGGTGTTTCTAGTAATTAAATTTTACTAACGTCATCAGTAGTGGGTAGCACATCAATGTGAGATGTTTCATTAATGCTTATAATTGAATGTTAGACTGTTTGTTGCTCTATGTTGCTGTCTGCTTTGTGTGAGATGTGGTTATAGAGTAATAGAATACCTATGCATTTTGTGCCAACACTGTAAGCACACTGTATATGGGAGTATATGGATATTTTGAAGAGTGTCCTATGTACGGTATATTACTAATATTATTAGTACCAGTTATTGCCATTGGTGTCATGTTATCATTATTATGTAACTGCCTTTGAGTTTCTGTTATTTCTGCTGTGGTAATGACACCATTTATTTTCAGTTTCATTTAAGAACCACATACACACACACACACGCACACACACACGGACACACACACACACACACACGCACACACACACGGACACACACACACACACACGCACGCACGCACGCACGCACGCACGCACGCACACACACACGCACACACATACACACACAAATATATGCCAATTGCAACCCTTACAAGTTAAGCTGCCCATGTGTCTATATCCTCAATAAACCATAAAGACCGTAATATTAACTCTGCAATTGTGTCCTGGCTGACATTACTACTATGTCTATATATATACTTCCTGATTTCATTATTCCAATAATCACCTCATTATCAATCACATCTGTTTGCAAATCCTTTTAAAATGACAAAATAATCACTGCATAATGTAGGGAGTTGTTGTATAATCTAATTTGCTTTTTCAAATTTTTTAGATATCAAGATATACAGTTTTTTGTAAAAAAAAAAGTATAGAAGAAATACAGTAGAATATAATTTATTATTTCATTAAATTTTATTAATTTTTATAATTTATTATTTATAAAATTAACAATGGAAAATTAACATGATATAAAAATAACAATGAATATCTCATTATCAAATGTAGCTTTAGTACACATAGTTTCATCTTTGTTGACAGATTACTAACAAAACAACATTGTTTACAAGTTAACTGGATTGAATATGTCTGTGATTGACAGGAGATTTGGTCAGTTATTACTATCAACATTATTTTGACATGGGCTGAAAAAGGGGTATAGTTTCTCAATGTTACCTCAGAGTTGTAGTAGATATTAATCAAATTACATTCATGAACATTAATAAATCATTTAACATTACTCTTATCACATGTAACTGTAATACACAAGAACACTTTTGACACATTCATGAGAAAGAGATAAAACATAAATAATTTTAATCACATGACAGCCAGCCTATGTGACTGACAGGAGAGATTATCAGAGGAGCGGAATTTTTACCACCATCATTTAAACAGGGGCAAAAGTATGGATAGAGTTTCTCAGTGAAGATACAGCCAGTGAAAGAGTAGATATGAGACCTGGCCTCCACATCATAGAAGGAGACCAGACCCTCCTCATAATCCACAAACACCCCCACCTTCTGGGGCTTCTGTCTCAGGGAGAGGGTGACACTGGTGTCAGCAGGAACCTCATATTCATCTTTGTAATCCAGGGACAGGGTAAAACTGGGGTCAGCAGGAACTTTATATTCTTCTCCATTCCTCAGCTTCACAGACCAGTATCCATCCTCAGGGTTCAGTGAGATCGTACCCTTCCTGTTAACAGACTCTCTAGCTACTCCTAAAGTCCACTCAGTCTTCTCCTTAACCATCACCTCATAGTAAAATCTACCTGAAGAGAAGCCCACATTTCCTAGAACACTAACAACAGGGTTAAATCTCTTTGGGTTGTCAGGGACATACTGCTTTATGTGATGATGTTTCACTTGTTTTCCATCATCAGACAGGATGAGATTAGGTTGAGCTGTATCAGGGTCCAGAGTCACATCCACTTCATACTGATGAAGCCTCTTCAGCTCAGCATCACACAACCTGGTCACTTCCCTCACCACGTTCTCCTCCAGCTGGGACACAGCTCTCCTCAGGGTCCCCTGCACACACAGATCACTGGGAACACTGATCTCAGACCAGTCCTTGGTGGGTGGAGGAGTACAGAGGGATGTGAAGCTCTGGAGGAGGTGGAGGTGGTCCTCAGTGTGTGAGAGCTGCTCCAGATCTGAACATCTCTTCTTTAGCTCTGTGACTTCCTGCTCCAGCTCTTTAATGAGTCCTTCAGCCTGCCTCTCTGCTGCTCTCTGCTTCTCCTCAATCACCTCAAGAAGTTCATCTTGGCTTCTCTTAATGGAGCGCACCAGAGCAGTGAAGACATCCACACTGTCTGATATCTGCCTCTCTGCATCTTTTCTGCTCAGTTCTACTGAATGTTTGATCTCCTGGACCTTCTGCAATAGCTCCTAGATCATCTGCTGAACTTCTGCCTCTGTCTTCTCCTGTCTAGACATCTTCTCTACATACTCTTCTTCTAGAGGATCAGTTTCATGAGACATATGGTCTGGTTTCAAGCACAGAAGACAAAGACCCATCTGGTCAGCACTACAGAACAGCTCCAGGAGTCTGTCATTTTTCTTATACATCCTGTCCTCCAGGTTCTCCACAGGGTTGATCAGCTTGTGTTTCTTCAGGGCTGGAGCTATGTGATGAGGCTCCAGGTGAGTCTCACAGTAAGAGGTCAGACACACCAGGCAGGACTTCAGGGCCTTGAGCTTTGTCCCAGTACAGATGTCACAGGACACTTCTCCTGATAGGTCAGGGTGAAGTTCTTCATTACTATTACATTTCCTAACACTCTCCTTAAGGTGATCTGCCATTTCGGATATTAATGAATTGATGGAGAGATCAGGCCTCTTATCAAATGTCTTCTCACACTTGGGACACTGACACAGGTCATTACTATCCCAGTATGTTCTGATACAGGCCTTGCAGAAGTTGTGTCCACATGGAATGGAGACTGGCTCAGTGAACACATCCAGACAGATAGAACACAGGAACTGTTCTTCAGACAGAACACTGGTGAAGGAGGCCATATCTAGAGAGAGAGAACAAAAGTGAAACCAGGCAGTAATTTTTGGAATTATGTTCTGGAAAGTTTCAACTGTATTCTAGAGTTGTCAAAATTTTCTTAAAACAAAGTATTAGTGACTTTTTGTGTTGCAAATAAAATATACCAATGAATTACATAATTCAACGTTGACAATGTTGAAAATGTACACAGTAAACATTTTCAAGTATATTCAATTTGAATGTCTATAATAATTTATACTTGCCTGCATGTGTTCGTGGATAGTTTCTCTTTCCTTTCTGTTAATGGGGTCAAAGGGTCAAAGACTCTGGTAATAATGTGAACAAACAGTTATTTAATAGAGGTAGTTGAAGTGCAGCAGAGACGTGGTTCCTGTACACAATATGCGGTGTGTTTGTCTGATAAGTTTCACTTCAGTAGAATTCATAAGGTTCCTCTCACTTATGTGGTCTTTACTCGTCACGCAGGGTAGGAAATAGTTAGGTGGCAAGTGGGTTGTGTATTTATGAGAAATCAGAGAGGTACAACAAAACTAGTACCCTACTCTAATCAGAACTTGAAACCAGAAAATAACAAACACAATATAAAGCATCCAGGCTTACTTGAAATTGAAGAATGCAGAACTTGAAACATGAAGACATCTGTGAAAATCCAGATCACAGGAAACAATGACCAACAACAACCTAACAAACAGGTTTATTTATACTGACGGACAAACAGCTTATTGACTACAGTTGAATAGAATAACAAGGACAAAGACGTACATGGAATAGATGGGATAACAGATCTAGAAGTACTGCACCTACATCATGAAACCACAAGAGGGCACTAACATACATACCAAACCAGAACGTATATAGAGAGTTTGGCCAACTAGGGAATCAAATGTTCTGAGCTATCCCATTATGCGATTGGTTCCGAGGTGGTCACGTGTTTCGTGGACTCCATGTTGGATACCAACCTTAATCTGATTCCCATTGACATAGTGCTGGGAATAGTGGAAAAATGTAATATATATTTTTTTAAATGACATAAATCACTGCAAAAATGCCCAAATGTTCTGCGTTTGGCTGCAATGAAAGACCGGGAAAAGGGCAAAAAAAGTCACAAGTTCCCCCGTGAACCAGACAGGTGATGTCACACACTTGCCCAGCAGATGGGTGGACATGGACTGAGAGATGGACTTCTTATATATATATATATATATATATATATATATATATATATATATATATATAATGTCTGTTTCAGGTGCCTTTGTGTTTTACTATATGCCAGTGCTTAGGTACTGTTGATTATGTTTGAATGTAATATTTGTATGTTGATATGGTATGGGCTGTGTAGCGCCTTCCTCTCTTCCACCTGGTACTGATGGGAACTGATTGTGCCTGATTGCAGAGTATGTCCAGCTGGTGAGTCAGGCCCTATATCAGTCTGGGCAGGAGGAGAGGAGGGCGCGGTTCATTATGATATTGTTACTGTGGGAGAAGGCTGTCCAGGAACATCTACAGGAATTACTGTTGTCAAAAGTGAGTCGCCAATGTCGCTGTATATATCTATGCTGATCGTTTGTTGTTAAACGCAAGTATTACCTATCCTGAAGTTGTGTGCGTATTGCCAGGAGTGATAACATTGCATATTTAGTATTCAGCGTTCTGTGCCGCTGTGGAGAGCACATTGAGTATAGTTAAGGCATACACATCTAGGTTGTACCCTGCAACCTCTGGGATTGTTTTCTGGATCCTTCTAAATAAAACCACTACATCTGCCAGCCTGTGTCCTCCTCTATCCTTTCACCACAACATCATGACAGTCGAAAAGTGAGGGAGCTGTATGTGAAATTCATATGTTTTTTAGGCTACCTGGGAAGGGTTTATCGATGTCTGTTAATAATAATTATAGCCTAACATTGCAGTACATTACAATGCAGCACTAGTTACAGTTACAATTTTTGCCATTGAGTAAGTTTAACCTGTCCTCCGTAGGGTTACACTGTAGAGTCGTCTGACGATGGTATCCAATATGGTGCCCGTGATATGAGTTGGTCAAACTCTCTATATTTACGGCTTTGTACCAACCCCTACATAAGTAAAGCACTGTACACATTCAGGGGACTGGGAATGTTTTTTCATGATGTTGATGTGTTTGTCATTTCTGTTGTGGTTGGCTTTCAATGCATTGCATGGTGGTTAGGTTTCCCTTTTGAATGTATGCGTTACGGATGGTCTATATTTGTATCCAGGAGCTGTTGCTAAGTAAGTGTTTGTTGCTAAGTAAGTGTTTATTGTGAAAGAGTTTGGACTGTTTAAATTTATATGCGTTTGCTATGTATTGTTAAATTAGCCTCAGTGTCCGTGCCGCTGATTAAGAGCACGTAAGCTAAAACAAAATTTTTGTTGTGCTCGTGCTCTTTGGTTCGCCTGCAACTACACTGTACTAAAAAAACGTCCTGGATTTCAAAATACAATAAATACAACCACCATCTACCTGCCTGCCTCAGTCTTCCTCCTTATCCAAACTACACCGTGACAAAATGACCAACCACACGAAATGATTCTCTAGACCTGAGGCAGGAAAGGACGTGACTGGCTGCTTTCCCACAAGGGAGGAATGGAGGAGCCCGGCAACGAGAGACCGGGGAGCTCACTCCATAATTTCCCTGTGGAAGTTTATTTGGGGGAGCTAATAAGTGGTGATGGGCTGTTTCTACCACCTTGGCTCATCACTCGTCCTCCGGTTTTGAGGGAGGTAATTGCTATAAGACGGGACACTGAAGCAGTTTGCCTTTCTGTGAGGGCTGCCGTACAAAGAGCGAAAGAGGTTTACAAATCAGCTAGGGCGACTCTCCTTGCTGCAAGGCTGTTTGGGGGAGTTTTGCCTATTGCAAAACGGAGGAACAGCATATGGATTCAAAACGTGTTGTGGTTTTGTGCCAATTAGTTTGATATATAGATCCCTCTCCAAGACACACGCAATTTCTTGAAGACACTTGCTAGCGTATTCACGTCATAATTCCGGTTCCGATTTGCAGATAACCATTGTTTACGTCGGTCAATAATACTCCCCGGAAAAGTATGATATGAGATGCCTTTTGCTTTTGCACCCTTTTTAACACAACAGACATTAGGCATTGTCATTTTTCAGAAAATGTTCTATTACCGATAAGAAGCATTACTGTAACCTTGTTACGGAGAGAAAGAAAAAATTGGTACAAGTATTTTTTTTCACCGGAGATGAAACCATGCCCATCTTCTGTAGACATGCTCTTGTACATTCATAAAAAAACGCAAAGCACTAGGGACCTTGTAGGACCGTAATAATTCAATGGATGAATGTCCTTGACTGACTACAGTCAGTTATCTCTGTGATTTGGCGGTAAAATGGAATCATAATAGATATTACCCTTTTGTGGGTGAGTAGTGTAGAGACCCTGTGGAATTGTCCTTTAAGTCTATCCTGAAGACTCATCTCTTCAGTAAGTTCTATGATATAGTGTAGTCTGGCCCAGGGGACTAAAAGAGAATGGCGGAACTGTTGGTAAATCACCCATGCTGGCTTATCTTGTAGACTCCCCATTCTTCACTGGGATACATGGTTATGGTCTGTTGGTCTCCCTTTGGTGGTGTGGTCTTGGCAATATGGGTGGGTCAGAAGCTTGCCTGCTTGTGTGACAAGTAGTATGTGACATATTATATAATTCATTTTGAGAAGTGAGAAGTTCCTTTTAATGTATAACTTGTCATTTACAGGGCCGTTTCTAGCACCGCGGCTGAAACGTTCACCTGGCAAAACTATATTATGCCCATATCACAAACTCTTATTGTACTTTTCAAAATAACAGCACTCGTAATTCATAACAATAAGCATTGTTAATTCAGTGCATAGATAGTTAGTGTGTCTATGTTCATGTGATGGTAAAATCTGTCTATTGTTGTATTATACAGATTCTAGTGAATGTTTTTCAAATGTCATCTTGTAGTTACATGAGACACTGACAATATATTAAATCAAATTCTGTGTACAACATATTTGTTACTGTTTGTAATGAAATGTTCATATTGAAAACATGTTAAATGTATTTTTTATCACATAGTCTTATTGTTTCTTTACACACAATAAAATTGCCTTTGGTTACAATTCACTAGCTTTGTAATGAATTCACAATGATTATTGCAATGAATTAAAGTGAGCGCTAATATTCTGAAAGGAAAAAATCTGAGTTTGTGTTGTCGGCATAATATAGTGTTGCCAGGCGAACGTGTCAGCCCCAGTGTTAGAAACAGCCCTGGTCATTTATGTGCTATTTTATTAGTAAAAGGTGTGAATATATTTTAAGTGGTCACTGTGGGCAGAAGAGATAGGTAATGCAGATTCTTGTCTGAGTAGTTTAATCGTTTGTCGATTGATTGGTAATGCCTTTGGGGCTTTAGTAGGGAAATCACGCCCGTCTTCCTCATTCAATACAATCGAGTGAAGACAAGAGTTGCGTGGATCACAGATTTTGGCATGGCGTCCTCGTGGGGTTCCACTGCGGCGGAGTTGGTGCAAGAGCTGGCTGAAATTAACGAGTATGATAGACTGGCACTGGAACGGAAAAACAATGTGAATGCCGTGTTGGTGGCAGGTCGCGACGGCTGTGCCGTTGGTGAGGTCGGCATGGAAGGGAGTTTGGATGGGAGTGTGGGTGTTGCTGGTGTGGCGGTAGGGTTTGAGGAATCACAGTATGTTCGGAAGAAGAAAAAGCGTGCACGGAAGAAAGAGGGTGGTGAGAGTAGTTAGGGAGAGGGTAAAGGGCCGGCACGTGGTGGTGGGGAGCAGCTGTTTTAGGTGATTGTGGTGTTTAAAGCCCAGACAGGTAAGATGATGCACCCGGTGTCACTCACTATGGCGATTAGGGATCAGGTTGGGAGGGTGACGGATGCTAGATGTTTGAGCACTTATTGTGGTGGGTAGTGTGGCACAAAGAGATAAGTTGTTGAAGTTGGAGGTGCTGAATGTAAGGAGGAAGGGTTTGTGTTGGACCGGAGACAGATGGGCTAGAGAAGGTGAGTCCCACGGTGTTGTTGGAGTATGGAGGGCCATTGCCGAGTAGGGTGCACGTAGGGTTTCTTAGTTTTTTTGTGAGGGAATATGTGCCGCTGCCACTGAGGTGTTTTAATTGTCAGCATATGGGGCATGTGGCGGCTGTTTGCAGAGGACTGAGTCAGTTTGGTAGGGGTGGTAGGTGTGGAGGTGCGCACGAGTATGGCAAGTGTGGGGTAGGGGACAAGGTGAGGTGTTGTAATTGTGGTGGGGAGCACAGTGCTGCGTTTAGAGGGTGTTTGGTTCAGAAGAAGGCAGCAGAGGCACAGCGGGATAAGGTGGTGAATAAGGTCACGTATGTGGAAGCAGTGCGGAGAGTGGATGGAGGTGTGCAGGTGGAGAAAAAGCGGGTTGTAGGCCTGGTGTTGGAGGATGGTATGGGTACTCACAGTGTGGTGTTGACTGAGACGTGTAAGCATGAGGGTGTGGTTGGTAAGGAATTGTTGGTGGTGGGCAGTGTTGAGTTTTTGGCGTTTCTGTGTAGTGAGGTGAATGTTTTTAGTCAGGTTAAGGGAAGGAGTGCTAGAATAGATGTGGTGGGTGCTGCTAGGGAGTTTATGGGTGTCACTGACATCACAGGGGAGATGGTTCACGACTTGATGAAAGGTGGGTGGTATTTTAATTTTATAGGATTGTGGGGTGTGGTGGGTGGAGCTGAATTGGGTGGGCTGTGACCGGCCTCACACTCCGGTACAGTTGGTGGCGCTATGCACCTTAAGTTGGTTGCGATCTGCCATTAACCCAAAGAAGAAGAAGCAGAAGAAGAAGCGTTGCGTGCGTGATTCTTTCATCTCTTTCTCATTACTATTTCCCCTTTTTAAGTTAAATGCCACTCAAAACACTGTAAATTCAAATACTTGTTGATAAATGTTGATTTATTTCCTTTGTTAAAATATTGGTAGATTAATTAAAAAGATGTTCTTTGCATTTGTTAAAAGAAGAGAGAGTTCCTTGCTAATTTTGATGAAACGTATCCTAGCGGCTAAAGACCTTGTGGTCCCTCCATATTCTAGTGATTAATAAATTGTTGATGTTCAAGGTGTTTAGTGTTACATCTAAATAATTGTGCTGTAAATATATGTTTACCTCTGGAAAAGCTGAGTTCATGTAATTGGGAGCAACACTGAGTAAGTTGAGAAGAAAGAAAATGTTTCACTATGTATAAGTCAGGTGAAAACCTTGTTGCATCTAGGATTTGCAATTCATGTGATGGGTTAGTTAAAACATATTTTTGATAAAATTATAAAAAAGATATTTGCGGTGACTGTGGTATTGAATGTGAGTGTGTGCAGACTTAATGGATGGGTTTTGTATGAATTGTTTAAAACTGATTTAATACAAGCAAGTGAAGACAAGAGTTTCTTTCATCTCTTTCTCGCTACTATTTCCCCTTTTTAAGGGTCAACACTTGCTCCTGCCTGAGGTTTTCTTTGTGCAGGACCACGTCACCAGACCCCCCGTTTCAGCCCCAGATGTTATGCTGCAATAGTTTATGTGCCAGGGGACTAGGGTCTCTCTGTCCTTTCTCAGTCCCCAGTCAAGTCTTATTCATTTGAGATGAGAGGCAGATATATATCATTTTAGGGTCAGAGCTGTACCGAGGTACTAGACCCACGGTACGCCCACATGTTTCTTATGTCATATTTCATCCTAGGAGGACCCAAACCCTTGGAACATGATCCAGGACCATGTGGCCTGATGACTCCTTCCTGTCTCCTTCCTGTGCCCTCCGTCCTGGTGCCCACATCACTGCTGTTGGTGATCACGTTTCCACCTGGTGACTCCAGCTGTACATCTCCAGAGACCCTTGCATTCTCCCTTCACAAGACCTTCGAACTGTGTTAATGCTACACCTAGACTATGGTCACAGCCCTCCCATCGTATCTTCATTTTTGGACAATAATTGACAATAACATTAATACAATGGTCTGTGTACCGTCAGATCTCCCACCCGGTACAGCCAGAAGAGGACTGGCCACCCCCTTGAGTCTGGCCTCTCTCTAGGTTTCATCCTAGATCCCATCTACTAGGGAGTTTTTCCTAGCCACTGTGCATCACTTGTGTTGCTTGCTCTTGGGGGTTTTAGGCCGGGTGTCTTTAAAGCACTTTGTGACAACTGCTGTTGTAAAAAGGACTTTATAAATACATTTGATTGATAGAACACATCATTTCATCTTTGTTGAATTATTACTAACAAAACAACATTGTTTGCAAGTCAATTGGACTTAATTTCAGGCTGTGATTTACAGTAGATTTGATCAGTTATTATCATCATTATTATTTTGACATGGGCTGAAATAGGGGTACAGTTCATCAAATTTACCTCAGAATTGTAGTAGATATCAATAATATTACAATCATGAACCTTAATAATTTTGGATAATGTAACATTTACTCTTATCACATGTAACTGTAGTACACATGAACACTCTTTATTGACACATTCATGAGAAACATAAAAACAAAAATTAGTTTTTTAAATAACATGAAACTCAGTCTGTGTGATTGACAGTAGAGATGATCAGAGGAGCAGAGTTTTTACCGCCATCATTAGTACATGGGTTAAAGTATGGATAGAGTTTCTCAGTGAAAGTACAGCCAGTGAAAGAGTAGATATGAGACCTGGCCTCCACATCATAGAAGGAGACCAGACCCTCCTCATAATCCACAAACACCCCCACCTTCTGGGGCTTCTGTCTCAGGGAGAGGGGGACTCTGGGACCAGCAAGAGCCTCATATTCAACTCCATTCAGACACACAGTCCAGTATCCATCCTTAAAGCTCAGTGAGGTCTTACCCTTCCTCTTAACAGACTCTCTAGCCACTCCTAAATACCACTCAGTCTTCTCCTTAACCATCACCTCATAGTAAAATCTACCTGAGGAGAAGCCCTTCTTTCCCAAAACATTAAGAAAATTGTAAAATCTCTCTGGGTTGTCAGGGACATTCTGCTTTATGTTTCCACATCTCACTTGTTTTCCATCATCAGACAGGATGAGATCAGGTTGTGCTGTATCAGGGTCCAGAGTCACATCCACTTCATACTGATGAAGCCTCTTCAGCTCAGCATCACACAACCTGGTCACTTCCCTCACCACGGACTCCTCCAGCTGGGACACAGCTCTCCTCACGGTCCCCTGCACACACAGATCACTGGGAACACTGATCTCAGACCAGTCCTTGGTGGGTGGAGGAGTACAGAGGGATGTGAAGCTCTGGAGGAGGTGAAGGTGGTCCTCAGTGTGTGAGAGCTGCTCCAGATCAGAACATCTCCTCTTTAGCTCTGTGACTTCCTGCTCCAGCTCTTTAATGAGTCCTTCAGCCTGCCTCTCTGCTGCTCTCTGCTTCTCCTCAATCACCTCAAGAAGTTCAGCCTTCCTTCTTTCAATGGAGCACACCAGAGCAGTGAAGACCTCCACACTGTCTGATATCTGCCTCTCTGCGTCTTTCCTGCTGAGTTCTACTGAATGTTTGATCTCATGGACCTTCTGCAGTCGCTCCTGGATCATCTGCTGAACTTCTGCCTCTGTCTTTTCCAATCTAGACATCTTCTCTATATACTCTTTCTGTAGCGGGACAATCTGATGAGACATGTGGTCTGAGCAGAATACACAAAGACACGTCTGGTCAGTTCTACAGAACAGCTCCAGTAGTCTGTCATGTTTCTTACACATCCTGTCCTCCAGGTTCTCCACAGGGTCGATCAGCTTGTGTTTCTTCAGGGCTGGAGCTATGTGATGAGGCTCCAGGTGAGTCTTACAGTAAGAGGTCAGACACACCAGGCAGGACTTCAGGGCCTTCAGCTTTGTTCCAGTACAGATGTCACAGGACACTTCTCCTGACAGGTCAGGGTGAAGTTCTTCATTACTATTAGATTTCTTAACACTCTTCCTAAAGTGATCTGCCATTTCAGATATGAACATATTGATACGCAGGTTAGGCCTCTGATAGAATATCTCCTTACACATGGGACACTGACACAGGTCATTACTATCCCAGTATGTTCTGATACAGGCCTTGCAGAAGTTGTGTCCACATGGAATGGAGACTGGCTCAGTGAACACATCCAGACAGATAGAACACAGGAACTGTTCTTCAGACAGAACACTGCTGGAGGAGGCCATATCTAGAAAGAACGAAAGTGAAACCAGGCAATTAATCCTGGAATTAGGTTCTGAAAAGTTTAAAATGTATTGTTCTTAACATGCTGTTTAGAGGCATAATGAATGATTCATTGTGTTACAATGATAAACATGAAATATCATTAATATCATATAATATTTTTAAAATAATATTGCTAACTAGAAGGAAAACACAACAGTTTACATTCAACATACATTTCCATGTTAATGTCTACTGACCTGCATATATTTGTGGATAATATGGCTGTCCTTTCAGTTTGTGAGACAAAGGGTCAGAGACTCTGGTAATAATGTGAACAAACAGTTATTTAATGGAGATAGTTGAAGTGCAGCAGACACGTGGGTCCTGTACACAATAAACTTTGTGTCTGTCTGAAAATGTTCACTTCAGTCGAGTTGCTAAGCTCCTCCCACCAACCACTGGTGTTCTTTTCTCTTCCTGAAACAGTTAAAGACACAGTGCAGACTAGACAGGTATTTAAAGGTACATTATGTAGTTTTCCCAAACAATAACAAAAGACGAACTTTGCATGTGATGTTGCAAACATCACAATACCTATATTATATATATTTCTTAGTTGTGTACTTACATTTTCCTAAATGTTTCCACCAACTTTCAAACCCAGAGAAATTTGTAATATAATTCAAAGACACGGGACGTTTCATTTTTTTTATAATGGTGTCATATAAACTTTGACTGCGCTAGTTGCTCTAAGTTCCAGGGAACCGCCAAACATAACGTGAATAAAGTTATAATATTTTTAACAATACATTACTTTGTCAGTGAACATTTTTTCTGCCGGAGACACTAGATTGGAAGGTTGTCATTGACGACGATAACAAAACCCATGATCCCACGCTACTTCCCGACGTCATCCAAGTACATATTTTGCAATTGTTTTGATTGAGAGACCCCTAGCGGCCAAAGACTATGGTCACAGCCCACCCACTCCTATCCCCATTAATAGACACTAACTGAAAACTCCTAAACAATGTGACCTTAATAAAATGGGCTGGTTACCTTCAGAATACCCACCCGGTACAGCCAGAAGAGGACTGGCCACCCCCTTGCGTCTGGCCTCTCTCTAGGTTTCTTCCTAGTTCCCACCTACTAGGGAGTTTCTCCTAGCCACTGTGCATCATTTTTGTTGCTGGCTCTTGGGGCTTTCAGGCCAGGTGTCTGTCAATGCACTTTTCGACAACTGCTGTCATAAAAAGGGCTTTATAAACAAATTTGATTGACACACATCATTTCATCTTTGTTGACCTATTACTAACAAAACAACATTGTTTACAAGTTAATTGGACTGAATTTCAGTCTTTGATTGACAGTACATTTGATCAGTTATTATCATCAACATTATTTTGACATGGGCTGAAATAGGGGTACAATTCCTCAATGTTACCTCAGAGTGGTAGTAGATATCAATCATATTACAAAAAAACTTAATAAATAACAATGTGATCTCTCTTGTTGACTTCAAACTCTGTAGCAGTTTCACGGAATGGTAGAAAATTCTATAAAATAAACACAGATCTTTAACTTCTATATCCATGGCAGTTTCACAGAATCGCATGATGATGTAGCAGAATGTAAATAGCGTAGATTTTGCATATTTTGGCGTAAACACATGCGACTCACATACCAAAGATTGCAAGTTCAAATCCATGCAGACACTTTGCATTTATTTTGTTTTCTATTCCAGCGTGATGCAGACATGTTGGAAATATACTTTTTTATCCTTTTTTCCTCACTATCACCATGAACACAAACAATATATTAAGACATAATACATTTTACATGGAGGTTAAGGTTAGGGTAAGGGTTTGGGTAAGGCTTAGATCGAGTTAGCAGCAAGGTCTCACTGTGTGCCCATTGCAGACTTTTCCGTGAAACTGTCATGGATTTTGAAGTTAAGACTCCGTGGCAGTTTCACGGATTTCTGAGAGATCAGGCTGATAAATAATGTAACATTACTCTCATCACATGTAACTGTAGTACACATGAACACTCTTTATTGACACATTCATGAGAAACAGAAAAACAAAAATGATTTTAAACACATGACACTCAGGGTCCTATCTTACACCCAGCGCAACGCAGTGCAAAGCCTGAACGCAATTTTCTTTGCTAGTTTAAGACCGACTCAGTTGGCAATTTCCCGTGCGGCGCCCGCATCGTTTAAATAGCAACCACACCGGCCCCCAAATTTGCGCCAATGGGCATGCTGGTCTAATCAGGATTATTCTGGGCGCATCAAATAGCAAAATGCGCAAAAAAACATGCCTGGCTCTTAAAGGGAATGTGAGATGAATCTCTGATTGGTTTATTGCATGTTACCCCTAAAACACACCCATGAATTAATGAAGACACTTCGTACAGCCCTTTTAGACCATGCGCCCGGCGCATGGGCCCTTGTTTGCGCTTTTAACTCTACGGGCCCTATTTAACGATCTAAGCGCACTTGCACCATGCGCTTCACGCCGTGCGCTTAGATCGTTAAAATAGGGCCCGTAGACTCTGTTCAGAAGATGAGTGGGAGCCCAAGATGAGTGGGATCTATTAGATCTCCTTGGTTGCTGTCAGTCCTTCATACAAGTCTGTGTGACTGACAGGAGAGATGATCAGAGGGGCAGAGTTTTTAACACCATTAATATTACAGGGGCAAAAGTATGGATAGAGTTTCTCAGTGAAGATACAGCCAGTGAAAGAGTAGATATGAGACCTGGCCTCCACATCATAGAAGGAGACCAGACCCTCCTCATAATCCACAAACACCCCCACCTTCTGGGGCTTCTGTCTCAGGGAGAGGGGGACTCTGTGTTCAGTAAGAACTTTATATTCATCTTCATTCCTCAGCCAAACAGTCCAGTATCCATGTTTAGGGCTCTCTGTGATCATACCCTTCCTGTTAACAGACTCTCTGGCCACTCCTATATCCCACCCAGTCTTCTCCTTAACCATCACCTCATAGTAAAATCTACCTGAGGAGAAGCCCTTCTTTCCCAGAACACAGATAACAGGGTTAAATCTCTCTGGGTTGTCAGGGACATTTTGCTTTTTGTCTCCACATCTTACTTGTTTTCCATCATCAGACAGGATGAGACTAGGATGTGCTGTATCAGGGTCCAGAGTCACATCCACTTCATACTGATGAAGCTTTTTCAGCTCAGCATCACACAACCTGGTCACTTCCCTCACCATGGTCTCCTCCAGGTGGGACACAGCTCTCCTCATGGTCCCCTGCACAAACAGATCACTAGGAACACTGATCTCAGACCAGTCCTTGGTGGGTGGGGGAGTACAGAGGGATGTGAAGCTCTGGAGGAGGTAAAGGTGGTCCTCAGTGTGTGAGAGCTTCTCCAGATCACAACATCTCTTCTTTAGCTCTGTGACTTCCTGCTCCAGCTCTTTAATGAGTCCTTCAGCCTGCCTCTCTGCTGCTCTCTGCTTCTCCATAATCACCTCAAGAAGTTCAGCCTGGCTTCTCTCAATGGAGCGCACCAGAGCATTGAAGACCTCCACACTGTCTGATATCTGCCTCTCTGCATCTTTCCTGCTGAGTTCTACTGAATGTTTGATCTCCTGAACCTTCTGCAGTCGCTCCTGGATCATCTGCTGAACTTCTTCCTCTGTCTTCTCCAGTCTAGACATTTTCTCTACATACTCTTCTTCCAGAGGAACAGTTTCATGAGTCATGTGGTCTGGTTTCAAGCACAAGAAACAAAGACACATCTGGTCAGTTCTACAGAACAGCTCCAGTAGTCTGTCATGTTTCTTACACATCCTGTCCTCCAGGTTCTCCACAGGGTTGATCAGCTTGTGTTTCTTCAGGGCTGCAACTCTCTGATGAGGCTCCAGGTGAGTCTCACAGTAAGAGGTCAGACACACCAGGCAGGACTTCAGGGCCTTGTGCTTTGTCTCAGTACAGATGTCACAGAACACTTCTCCTGACACGTTAGGGCAAAGGTCCTCATTAATATTAGATTTCCTAACACTCTTCTTAAAGTGATCTGCCATTTCAGATATGAAGGTATTGATACGCAGGTCAGACCTCTGGTAGAATGTCTTCTTACACATGGGACATTGACACAGGTCATTACTATCCCAGTATGTTCTGATACAGGCCTTGCAGAAGTTGTGTCCACATTGAATGGAGACTGGCTCAGTGAACACATCCAGACAGATAGAACACAGGAACTGGTCTTCAGACAGAACACTACTGGATGAGGCCATATCTAGAGAAAATAAAAGTAAAACCAAGAAGTGATTCCTGGAATCATGGTCTGAACAGTTTCATCTTCATAGTTATTAACATGTTGTTTATTGGCATAATGAATGATTAATTGTGTTACAATGTTTAACATCAAATACCATTAATATAATATAATATTTTTAATATAATATTGCTAACTAGAAGGAAAACACAAGAGTTAAACATTTACATTCAACTTTTATTTCCATGGTAATCTCTACTGACCTGCATATGTTTGTGGATAATATTTCTGTCCTTTCTGTTTTTAGGGTCAACGGTTCAGAGACTTTGATTATAATGTGAACAAACAGTTACTTAATAGAGATAGTTGAAGTAAAAGAGAGACGTGTGTCCTGTACACAATATACTTTGTGTCTGTTTGATCATTTTCACTTCAGTCAAGTTGCTAAGTCCCTCCCACCAACCACTCCTCTTACCAGAAACAGCCATCATATTCAATGTAAGACACTTCTTTACTTATATAAAACCTTTCGTTAAGCAAAACGTCAATGGTCAGTATTTAATTACTGATTTAGGGTTGGTTTGTAAGTGTTGTGTCATTTTGTATACAGTTTGTTTACAATTGCTAGGACCCATTTCTCAATACTTACAGGTCACTTTTTCAAACTCTTCACACAGTGAGAACAACAGCAGTCAGTGGGCTATACTATGGATTATTTTATATTGCTTTGACAGAAAATGCATTCAATGACTACATCTTTCAAATCACATGAATAGATTTCTCACAACCACCAACAAAGCGTTCTGTACCTACAGGTCAATTTCCACGTTTATACACTTTTTCAAAACAGTTCAACTTTTTTTGAATACCTTACATAACACAAAATTGAATAATACAAAAAAACCATTGCTACTGTATCTCTATCACTAGATGGTGTAGCTTCCTCATCATCGAATCTGAACATTGAAGCCAGTTCTGCTCCATTTCTTCATTGCAACACTTTAATCTATGTTTTATTTAGATCTGGAAGACCAATAATGATGAGGTAGAACAGAAAACCAGCAGGCTCCGGACCTCATAGGATATATGATTTGGAGACTCCTGGAGCCTATATATTGTAGAAAATCTTGTATTTTGGAATCACTCAATGCCAAAATATGACATACAACATATTGAAGCGTACTGCATCATGTCTGATTCATTCCTGTAAAATGTGTAAAACTACATTGATCAACATACACATCTGAATGCACTTACAATATGAAGCATTGCAAATTACACTAATGTATGCTACATAACAAGATACTAGTACAGATGTTGAAAACTTACCCAAATTACTGCAGGATAAAAAAATGGCATGCTTGACATAAATGCTGCTGTTTAGCGTCATAGGATTTTGACCAGCTGTCCCAATTTCCTGCAGAACATGCTCGACTTGATGCTTGCTTAATTAAGTATTTTTGGATCATAAGAACTGCTGTATGGATTTATTCTTTGAACTTGGAAAATTGATATTTCTCCATCATATAGGATCATTTTCTACTACACTATAGGCAACAACCCTTTGCCTAGCAACACCAACTTGGATTTTCCTTTTCAAAAATGTAATCATGTTTTCACATGAGACAGTAACAATTTCAGTGAGTGGATCCAGTGTCCGTGTCACTCTGGGAGAGGCAAGTCCTCCCCCTGCTGCGACCCAAAGTGACGCACTACGCTCCCGTGCCACGTCAAGTCATGAGCCAAGGGTCCTGACAGAAGCGGACTTGCTAAAACAAGACGAAATAATAGCATCCATTTAGGAAATGAACGCAAAGCTTACTGGCATCCTCACTGCACTCAATAACATAAATCACTCCCTACAACAACTGGTTAACTGTGTCAGTCAAATGTTACTTAAATGAGCTAAAGGCATCATGTGTACTTTTTGAGGGGGGTGGGGTACTTACTAAAACCTTGAATAATTTCCATCCTCCTTTGAATTGCCAAGGCATTTGGAGATTGGAAAGGTGGTGCATCGGTTCGTTGGGTTGCTCTTCCTTATCTAGGGGAACGCCATGCCTGATTACCATGTTATGGAGAATGCCACAGGCCATGACTCTGAAGCCTTTTCCGGTGTATATTGCAACGCACCCCCCGAACCCCCGCAGACGACAAACAACCTTTCAGCGTAACAATTGTGCTCTCAACGATCGACCAATGGGCAGCTTTATAGGCTCTTGTGCTGTCACAGGATTGGTTAACAGAGTCAACAGCCACTGTTTTAATGGATAGCCTCTATCCCCTACAAAAACGGTCATATAGATTTATAGAATAATTCATTAATGGAAAATATAGCCAACTTACACAATACTTACCAAAGAGCCACCCATACTGTACGGCAACATTGCTGTTCTGCAGAATGAATGAGTCATGCGTTCCACCCGGCCATCTCGCCACCACATTCAACTGCATCTTGTGTGCATCGCATATGATTTGCACGTTGACTGAATGGAAACCTTTCTTGTTCACATAATTGAACTCATTCATGGATGGTGCTTTGATTGCAACGTGGGTGCAGTCTACCGCTCCAATTGTATTTGGAAAGCCGTTCACTGCAACAAAAAAAACATTTGACTTCTACCTGTTGTGCGACTGTGTATTGGAATGCATTGTGTTGATGGGATTTCCTGATGATGGCGCGTAAAATAGCAGGCATCGTTTGGCTGATGGAGGGTTGTGAGATGCCAGGCTGATCAGCAAGCTCATGCTGAAAAGTCCCTGTCGCCAACACCCCCAAGGTGGATAACACTTGAATGTGCACTGGAATGGCATTCTATCTCCTTGTTGGTCTTTGTAAAGTAGGCATTATATCTTCATTGCCTAAGATTTTGCATAATTCCAGTAGAATGGGTTTAGAGAAACGAAATCTGCTAATGAGCCAATCACTACTTTCTGCAAAAAAGTCCGACCTGTCTCTGAAAATGTGCTTTCGAAGAAATGCAGCGTGTGCCAAATCTTCCAACACGGCTAGATCTACCATTTTCAGTTGGATAATCCGGGTTAATTTATAGTGTCTTTTATAGTGGTCCCATGGGCATTTCATTGTGTTCTACATGTAACTGCACAATACATTAATCTGTCAGTATTAGCAGCTCCCAGTATGGTGTTAAATTATATGATTTCAATATTTTATTAATTAGTTTAATCCTTGCGAAATGTTTTCATACTTGATTTCAATCTAATTGGCCTATATCACATTCCAGTTGGACCATTGCCTTTTTTCACCACTCAGAATTGTTCATAGGTAGCTATGCATGGTATGGACCATTCTTACATTTACGCACATTTCCAAGAGGTGTCTTATAAAGTGTCTTATAAGAGGTTGTTCGTATAAACTGTTTACGCACATAATAGTGCGTACGAACGGTTGATAAATGAGGCCCCTGGAGTGAAGTCGCCTGAGCAGGGGCCTGGAGTGGAGCCGGCTGGCAATGTCAGCCAGGGTATGGTGTAAGGGGGGCAGCCAGGGTATGGTGTAAGGTGGGCAGCCAGGGTATGGTGTAAGGGGGGCAGCCAGGGTATGGTGTAAGGGGGGCAGCCAGGGTATGGTGTAAGGGGGGCAGCCAGGGTATGGTGTAAGGGGGGCAGCAGGTAGCGAGTGTAACGAATGAATACAATGCAATCTATCACATGCATGGCCTGTCAAAGGACACCAGAAACAAAATTGTAGGCTTGCACCAGGTTGGGGAAGACTGAATCTGCAATAGGTAAGCAGCTTGGTGTGAAGATCAACTGTGGGTGCAAGTACAAGAAAATGGTAGACATACAATACCACTGATAATCTCCCTTGATCCGGTGCTCCAAGCAAGATCTTTATTTGTATTTTTTTTTACTTGCTCGAAATTGAGCTATTACTGGACAAGTTCAAACAGGTGCCACTAATCAATTTAAATCCATGCCCCCTGATGGCAGTGTTTGGAGTCCCAAATGTGTTGCAAGTATAATACCCTTACTGTAATTTAGTTTTACAGTATAACAACCTTACAGTAATTGTACTGTAATTATATTTTTCTAATTGATACTGTATTTGTCTTGCTGTATTAGTTTTACTGTAATTGTGGTTCACAATATATTACACTATTTGGCATGGCAGTACAACCTATTTTGATTATTTTACATAAATGCTATTACTTTTAAAGATTTATTTTCGTACTATACAGGTACAAATACCAGGACCAAGATATTTTTGTCTAAAAGTGAAAATAAGCCAGACATTTTACATACAAGCATTACTACAACCTTGTTTAAGTATGCGCCAAACACTGGGCAGTATTCAGAGGCGAATACATGTCTGAACAATGCAGTTAGCATTTGAATTGACTCAAAGGAAACAAAATGTACAGTTTTTTAAATCCCCAGATGCAACTGCAGAACACTGAATAACCTAGCTAAAACATCAGTTCAGTCTTTATCTTGGCTTTTTTTACAAATCCTGAGTCTGTATGAATCATGTGGTGTGGTTGTTTACCACAGAGCTGATCCTGAGTCTGTATGAAACATGTGGTGTGGTTGTGTAGTAGGGAGTAAAATGATACCAATTAATATGCACAATGAATTAATACATTAATAAATGATATATTTCCTTTTCCCTTTTGCAATAGTTTGGGTTAAGAACGGAGAAATGCTTAATAAATGCCTATAGAGGATTTATAGAATAGACGTGGTTGGATATTTCCTACCCAACTCTCTGACCTAATAATGATCATTTATCCGTGTGTAAACAGCTACGGACTGAAATACCACAGACCCGGGAAACTAGAGCGTTGCCCGCGAGTCAGACAAAGGAATAGGCTACTTGAACTGTGTGCGTGATAC
>JACXGM010002582.1:0-28824 GCA_016801145.1 Umbra pygmaea
TATTGTTATGTTTTGTGCTTTACTGATAAACAATTAAGTGGAAAATAAATGTTTTGGGTTTACTGTACTTTGTTGACGTTAAAATGTATTTTAAAAAATATGGTATCGAAAAAAGTATCGTTAAGGAACCGGTATCGAAACTGAGGTATCGAAATTGGCACCGGATCAAAAGATTTTGAACGATGCCCAGCCCTACATGCGGGACCAGAAGTCAGCCAGCCCTGAGCTAGCACACCTAATTCAACTTGTCTCCTAATCAAAAAGACCTTGATTTGTGAATATTGTGTGCTAGTTACCTCAGGGCTGCAGCTAAACAATGGATTGTCTTGTTGTCCCCCATGAGAGGTTTGAGAAGCACTGTGCTAGAACATTGTCATGTGATCACTAAGACAGGAATAGAAACTAGGATCAGGTGATGATTGGTTTAGAGTTCAGTCATGTGATCACTAAGCAGACACCTCTGTCCGGTTGGCAACACAGGCACTAATGACAGATGAGACCATTGGCAACGTACCTATCCTGGTCCTCGGCAACAAGATTGACAGACCAGAAGCCATCAGTGAAGAGAAGCTGCGAGAGCTGTTTGGATTGTATGGACAGACTACAGGCAAGGTAATGATCTGTGACCGGATATGTACATCAAATGAAACTCTATTTCTACTACACATTTCATACATTCAAGTACACAAGGTGAAAAAAAATGTTAAAAGCAGATTGTTTATTAGCAAATTGGATACACAGCAGGTTCATCAAAATGAGTATTTACAAAAAACAATGTTATAACCATGGCTCCTCTGAATTTGCCTGTATCCCTCGCACAAGTTAGTCCAAATCGGTACAGTGCTGCCTGGGATTTGGGATGGATGATAATTTGGACTGTCTACCTTGACGTGTCACTCTCCAGCAACTCCTTGTGTGCAGATCGAACCCCTATGGGTTCAATGGTGGAAATAGTTTTAATGAAGGGCTACTCCTTCTGAAAGTGTCCTGACTAAAAGCTCCAGTGTTGAAAGAACAGTGTGGTCCGAGTCATACAAACAACATTTCTAAATAAAAAACAACATTAAGGGGACATATCGGGCATCATTAACCTAAATCACAGGTGTCAAACTGGTTCCACAGGGCACTTAGTGTATGCTAGTTTTTCATCTTTCCCTTAAATTAGTGCCCAATTAAGACCTAGACTGCCAGGTGTATGGAGGTCCTAACCAATTAGTGACCTAATCAGTCAGTCAGGTACAAGGAGAGAATAAAAAACCTGCAGACACTAGGCCCTCCGTGGAACCGGTTTGACACCTGTCCCCTAGATTGTCACAGTCTAAACATGTTGGCCTCTAACCGACGCACTCTCCTGTTGAAAGGTCCACCTGTAACAAATGAAGAACAGTACCAACAGCATTTTAAACAATTATTTTTAACAAGCATTTTAACCAAGCTATTTCCTGCCGTTTTCCTGTCTCCAGGGCAACATTCCCATGAAGGAGCTGAACACAAGACCCCTGGAGGTGTTCATGTGCAGCGTGTTGAAGAGGCAGGGCTATGGCGAGGGCTTCCGTTGGCTCTCTCAGTACATCGATTAGACTCCAGCCACCAGGAGGCGCTGCATGAGACGCCCCACATCTACCACCACCTCCACCATAGTCCCATGTTTGGTTTATAAAGTCCGCCTCCGCTATCAGAGAAACAGTACAACTTGAACCCAATAGACTTTTATTGGTCTCCGGAACATTAGTTTATTTTATTTTGGTTACACTTTTTTTCTCTTTCACTCTTTTTCTAAGAAAATCTAAATAGCATTGATTCTGCAGCTGGGTTTAAAACAAATCTACCTGTTGAATCTTTTCTATTTTGTTTGCATCTTATTGCATCCCCCTGTGACTGTGTGACCAATGCATTCTATACATGCCAATCTAATGGAATAGGCCCCACCCCCTTCTAACACATTCTGAGCAGTACATCAAGCTGAGCAGTTTTACACATTGCAATACTCTTTGTTTTTTTTGTTTTTTTTTTAAAAAGGAAAGACAACATGCAAACGTGACCCGTGTGTAATCATCATGTTTAATGTCTTCTCCATCATCTATTTTTAGGTTTGACATAGTTTCAATAAAACAGAAGTGAGTTCATGTAGACAGCAGCACTCACAGTAAAGCAAGCACTTCTGCCTGTTGTCTTATAATATATGGAGACCTGCATTGTTTATTTTTTTATTGTATTGGAAGTAGTTCAGTCTCCACAGTTTGTCATTGAAGGTGATCACACTTCAAACAGTGTGTTGGATGGAGAGAAGGCCCGGACTCCAGGTAGGCAGGCCATTGTTCTGGGGCAGGATGAATGTCGTGATTTCCTTGTATGCTTAGAGGGAGGATAGAAACATCTATATGCCACAATGTAAGAGGACATTTTAATTTGAAAGAACAAAATATAGATGAAATACTTGCTAACAATCTCACCCAGTCTGAGGTTATAGTTTGGAACTGTTAGCTAGCTGGATGTTTAACTGTGTGAAAATATTTTGATAACATGCAGTAAAACATTTTTGGCACAAAAGTAACATCTATTAGTTGTCAATGTAAAAAAGGTTCCCTTGAACAGGACAAATGTAGTGAACAAGCTAGATATGAGGAATAGTCCACAAGTGGGATCTGCTCGGCGTGCGAAAACATATAAGGGACCAAATGAGATGTACACAACCATCGTACATGGATATTTTTTGTAATATGCGGTTTCCCTGGTTAATGTGCATTATAGAAAGCATAATATGCATGCCTTGTTCTTTGACTTTTAATGACTATGTACAGAAGAACAACACGAGGGAGCAAATGGCAATGTAAGGAGTTTAATCTATCTCTTGTTTTTTTAAGAACCATATTGGAATGGTGCATAATTCTATTTTTTATGTTCTGTCCCTTTGTGACTCTTTATTCCCTCATATTCCAAAGCTTTCCCGATAACGGAGAGACTTACAGTTGTTTGCATCATAAATTGTAATAAACGTTTGCAATGAATAACAGGTGTAACAGTGGTCCCTGACCGATAATTGTTTTAGTGACCCACCCACTTGAATTTTCATAGAGCTGGCCAGTGCAGTAATGTTTATCAGCTATGTTTTTTGTCATTCAACTGACTGGGTTTGTAAAGCTAACAAAAAATGTCAAAGTTATATATTTTAACTACCAAAATTATCTACACTTGGCAATGTATAGTCAACTAAAATTTTAAACCATACATTTATAGTCATATTTTTATCCATATATTTCATGAGGTTTTAGGGCAAAAAAAGATTAATAAAAAATGCATAACCAACAAGGGAATGTTCTTTACTTTAGCATTTTGATGGCAATTTTTTTTACTACAAATCCTATGCGGGGCGCTGCATTGCAGGACAATCTACGTCACGATAGTCAGTGGTTTCTAGCCAGACTGGGTTCTCTGACTTTCCCCAGACCTCCAGCACGAGGCCGCGCTGCCCGGGATTTGGGTTAGATAAATCAGATTATCTATCCTGCCACATCGCTCTCTAGCGACTCCTTGTGTGCAGATCGGGCGCCTGTAAATTCAATCGCTGAAGAATAGTTGAACGTAATCATTCTGTACACGATCTGAAATCCTGCCGTATTAAAAGGAAATGGCGTTTCATTCTGACACCCTCGTGTTAGGCCTATGGTTGTTCACCGTGCACACGCACGGTAGCAGTTAGGTTGGAATTCAGTCCACTGCTCTGTTGCCAGATCGTCCTTTCACCATACACGGCAGTATCAAATGCCGCGTAAAATGGCAAAACCTACAGTGGTGCTTGACAGTTTGTGAAACCTTTTACATTTTCTATATTTCTGTTAAATATGACTTAAATGTGACTTTTATTTATAGAACAAATCTATCAGTTTGATTTTCACAAGTTTTGTCAAGAGTCGTTGATGCTCATCAGGCGGGAAAGGTTACAAAACCAATTGTAAAGAGTTTGGACTCCACCAATCCACAGTCAGACAGATTGTGTACAAACGGAGGACAGTGAAGACCCTCCACAGGACTGGTCGATCAACAAAGATCACTCCAAGAGCAAGGCGTGCAATAGGCCGCTAGGTCACAAAGGTACCAAGGGTAACTGTTATGTAGCTAAAGGCCCTTCACGACAGAAATGTTATGTGGATGGATGAGATCAATATAGAACTTTTTGGTTTAAAGATGTGTTATGTTTGGCGAAAGGCAAACACTGCATTACCGCATAAGAACCTTATTCCATCTGTGAAACATGGTGGTAATATCATGGTTTGGTCCTGTTTTGCTGCATCTTGGCCTGGATGGCTTGCCATAATTGATGGAAAAATGAATTCTGAATTCTGAATTATAACACCAAAATCCATAGGAAAATGTCAGGACATCTGTCCATGAACTGAGCCTCAAGAGAAGGTGGTTCATGCAGCAAGGCAACAGCACTAAGCACACAAGTTGTTCTACCAAACAATGTTTAAAAAGGAATAAAGTAAATGTTTTGGAATGGCCAAGTCAAAGTCTTCACCTTAATCCAATTGATCGAAATGGTGTGGAACAAACTGAAGCAAGCAGTTCATGTGAGGAAACCCACCCACATCCCAGCACAGATTCTGCATGTTATAATGGATCTGTTTTCTCAATAAATAAAGAAGCAAGTATAATATTTTTGTCTTATTTGTTTACTTGGGTTATCTTTATCTACTTTTAGGACTTGTGAAAATCTGATGAGGTTTTAAGTCATTTATGTAGAAACATCACAATTCTAATAAGTTCACAAACCTTCAAGCATAACTGTATTAAAAAGTATGCTATTGTATGAAAAACGTATATGAAAATATACTTTATATTGGGAGTCTTTATGACAGCTAGGTAATCATTTTTTTGTCTAAAAATATTTTATTATTATTTCATATGATGTAAAATAAAAATATGATAAGACTGGGCACCAACCAATTTGCCAATTTCTTCTGTGGGTGACCTGGTCTTATGTAAGGCACTCAATAGGGAATCTGTTAACATTTGGGACACACAAATATGAGGTGGTACAGAGTACCATGTTTATCCTGGTGAGTGAAATTGACTAGAGTTCCTGGCATTATGAATTGACTTATATTTGTTTTTGGAAGGGTTGTAGACATGTTTGAAATGTCATGCCAATGAAATGAAAATCTATTCCACTAGAGGGCACAGCAGGTAAAGGCAATTGGGAACAGCGGTTTATATTGTGCAAACAGTTGTTAATTTATAGGCTACAGGTAGGTTGTAAGTAAAAAACATACATTTTTAAATACATATACACTATATCCTAAACAAGTCTAAATACCTTTAATAGATTTTTATATTTTCATTTTCATTCCAAAAAAATGTTGGGACAGTATAGAAAATGCTAATAGAAACAAAGAGTGATTTGTAACTGTACTTTGACTTGCATATACCGGTAAACAAAGAACATATAAAAACAAGGTTTTTGATGTTTTACCTAATCAACTGCATAGTTTTTTGATGGTAAACCTTCATTTTGATACATTTCAAAAAAGTTGGGACAGGGGCAATTTAGGAAAAATTGTGATGTGACAAGTTGAAATAAGGTGATGTGAAACAGGTGAGGCAATCGTGTAAGCCTAGTATAGAAGAAGCCTCTAAAAAGGTGTAGTCCTTCAAGAGCAAGGATGGGTCGAGGTTCGCCAATCTGTGAATAATTAATCCACTTTGAGAAAAACATTCCCCAAAAACAAATTTTTAGGATTTTGTGCATTCACCATCTACAATGCACAATATAATTAAAAGAGTCGAGGAATCTGTGTAAAGGGCAAGGCCGATCCCTCATACGTCACTGTCTTAAAAGCCATCATGAATCTATAAAGGATATCCTGACATGGGCTCGAGAAAACTTTGGTAAACATTTGTCAACACCATTCACTGCTGCATCCACAGACACAAGTAAAGGCTTTACTATGCAAAGTAGAAGCCATACATAAACACTCTCCTGAGATGGACCATGTTTTGTGGTCTGACGAGTCCACATTTCAAAAGGTTTTTGGACAAAACAGCTGTTGTGTTCTCCGGGCCGACGAGGAACTGACCATCCTAGCTGTCAGGTCAAAAAGCCAGCATCTGTCATGGTACGGGGGTGTGTCAGTGCCCATGGCACGGGTAACTTGCACGTCTGTGAGGGCACCATTAATGCAGAAAGATATGTACACATTTTGGAGCAACATCTAAATGTCATCTTTTCCCGGGACGTCCCTGCATTTTCCAGCAGGACAACGCCAAACCACATTCTGCCTGGATTACAAGCGCATGGTTGCGTAAGCAGAGATTGCGGGTGCTAGCACGGCCTGCCTGCAGTCCTGAATGGTTTCCAAAATAAGGCAAGTAGAGTTGCACAGCTGAAGACATGAATAATAGATGAATGGGGGAAAATTACTCTTGCTAAATTTAAAGGAACGCTCCAGACCCCTAAACACATCAAAATTGTTGTGCCCCATCAGAGCCTGAACTATTTGACTGACCCACAGAGTACCGTCCCCACACACTGCGTGAATCTAACCCCACAGACACACATTATGAATGCTGATTCGCTCCACTCCATAGTTACTGTTGCTATGACAGATTCCGGGAGAAAGATCCGGCAAGCTGCTGAGACATCTGAAGCAGGCAATATGATGCTAATGACTTAAAAATAATAATAATGACATCATTTAGGTTTCTCTAAATAGAAACAGAGATGGTAAAGGTTTCTATTTCTTTTTTACTAAAAAGTTATAAAACCTACACATTAATTAAGTTCAATTATAGTCTAAATTATCTTTGTATTGTATCTCGCATTTGAATCGTATTGTGCTAGCTTCAAACAATAAGTCTGCAGTGTACTAGCTGTTCCCGACCTGGCGTGGAATTATATTATATGATTGGTAACAGTAAATCAAAATGCCCACAATTCAAAACAACAGAGACAAGAACTCCTGATTCTTTACTAATAGGGAAGATAAACGACCCTACGATTTCAAGAATACACTGGAAATGGCCGTAGAGAATGGAACATGTCTCAGAAGATTTCTATGACCAATCTTTGAATGACCTATAACAAGTCTTAGATAGCAATTTTAAAGTTATTTACATCAATCTATCCCAGTCGAGAAAACTCTTTGTAAAAATTAGATTAACTGGTGAAGGTAAATTATCTTAAGGTTCCTGTTTTTATTAAATTGCAAACACTTTCACCAATTATTCAAATTTTGAGAATAATAAATGTCTCTTCACTTACCAAGACTCAACCTTTCTTTGGTCTGTTGAATCCTGGGTAAAATTGGTATGTTATATTCCAAGTAAAAAATAGTCCGTTGTTGCATTCACATAAAATTACCAAGCTAAACGGTTAATGACTTGCTTTGCGACCGGTTAATTTCTGTACAAATTGGACAATACACAGTCCCACTCTTTAATAATCTAACTGTTCACCCGTATAGAGCCCCTCCTTTTTCTAAGGACTTTAGAGCCCCTAATAAAACATCATGTTTACTCCTAGTTTGAAGTTTTAATAGACCAGACACCTACAAAGGAATTATCTCTACCCTAAACATTAAAACATTGCACCCATATATTGTAATACCACAAAACCCCAAAAACTACATAATACCATGCATGTTCAAATCAACAGCTTTCACATAATATAATCCTGTTCTCTAAAACACCCTATATTCCCCTTTTAACCAAAAATGCATCTACCATAATTCCCATCCATTTCTACATTCTTCTACATAATAAAAACCAAAATTTTAAAAATAAGAAATATCAATAGCATAAACAAAACCAAACTCTATTCTATATTGATTAGTTATAATAACCAACCTCCATTGTAACCTTTTCAGATAAATCATAGTATGCTCTAAAAACATAATTATGTTTTTAATCCTGTAGTACCTCCTTATTGATAATACTATTGTTAATAACTCAAAACATTTATTGCATTGCATCAACATTCAACATGGCCAATAATAGTTTTAATTAGGGCTGGGCGGTACGACCAAAAATGTATATCATGGTATTTGTCAAAATTCTACCGGTTTCACGGTATATACCCCGCAAACACAGAACGTTCCCCTAACGTTCCCTTATGGATCCCATTTGGTTATTTTTTGGGAACCAAACAAGAACATTCTAGGAATGTTCCCTGTAGGTTATTTTAAGGTTTAACTTTATAACCTAAGGAGAACGTTCTGGGAATGTTCCCTGTAGGTAATTTTTTTGGTTCTATTGTTCGAGTAGGTTCCCAGAACGTTCCCCTAACCTTAAGGGAACATTCTATTTAGGTTAAGAAAACTTTCCTGGTTCACCAATAGCGAACCTTAAGAGAATGTTCTGGGAACGTTCTGGGAACCAAAAACTAACGTTCCCAGAACATAAAATTGTTAGCTGGGATGACAGTATTTCTTTTTTCATGCATAATCAAGTGTTCCCAGCATTTTCTACAGTTTGAGAGAGGAATTATTGCAGTACATTGACTTAGTCTGTTTTACTGTCATGATGAGTGAATATTGTAGAATAATTACAAAGTGACGTCAAAATGACTCTCCTCAGTTGTGACACCTCTGTTCAGGAGAAGACTGCAACTAGTGCCGTGAGCACCACGCACGAGTATACATAGTTACGGCACTCCCATGACGTCACTTTGGCTCGCGCTAGGTCGGCAACAACTAGTATACTGTAGGCTTTACACCTTGCCTGATTTGTCTCCCTCTTTCTTCCATGAACGACATGCATTGGTCGCCTGTGGAGCGAAGCAGCGAATAAGCATTTAGAAAATGTATCTGAGACGCAGTTTGTGGGGACAGGAGTCTATAGGTGAGTCAAATCGGGTAGGCAGTCAGATCAGGCTCTGATGCTGGATTCACACCAGGCATGGCAAACAAAAATAATCACTGTACATCATTGTAATGCAGACACACTTGTACACCGCAATCAACATCGTAATCAATCTTCCGCATCTTGAAGATAGTGGACAACATTACATACAACTGTCCACCTCCAGCAAGGCGACTGGCAGGAGCCGTTTTCAGTTTAGTGTTTATTGACAATATGAAAACTATCTACTGAGCTGTCAAAGCTTGTCTTGCAACCCCACACACCCATAAATGAAAGCGACATATTAGCACTTGGTCGAAATTAAATCAACTTCTGTTTCTGGTGCCGTACGGCAAACCACCACACAAGTTGGATAATTTCAACTCTTGCGACACACCCGCCGCACCGGGTCCACATTTGACCAAATCCTGTAGATTTGTCACAGTGGTGCGCATTGCTTCCTATTGAAATGAATGGATTTCCACCGGAATGCAACCAGTTTTCATTATTGAAAATCTGTTGGGGAATGGTCCAAAATACCTTCATCCAGAATCCAGACACTCATTACAGACTATAGGAAGCGTCTAGAGGCTGTTATTTCTGCTAAAGGAGGCTCAACTAAATATTGATGTGATATTTCTGTTGGGGTGCCCAAATTTATGCACCTGTCTAATTTCATTGATGCATATTGCACATTTTCTGTTAATCCAATTAACCTGATTTCACTACCGAAATACTACTGTGTCCTTCAGTTATTTTATAGATCAAAATGAAATTGCTGATCCAAACACCCAATTATTTAATTTGTCAGAGGTGCCTAAACTTTGACATACGGCTGTATAATTCTGCCATTTTAGCTGCTTCAGCAAATATCTTAAACGTCTTTCAAAATAATTGTATAAAATAACATTTCACAAGAGAAATAGTAAAGCAAAGATCAATCTTATTGTTTTTTAATACAGGTTGGTCTTATACTGTAACATTGGTTAATTAGAGTTTTTGTTTTATATCTTTAACTACAGTTAAAGGCTGTAGTTTCCATACACTGAAGTTAGTAATTAAAACTGATAGTTTTGGCAAGTTGGTTAGGATATCTACTTTGTGAATGGCACAAGTCATTTTTCCAACAATTGTTTACAGACTGATTATTCCACTTATAATTGACTATATCACAATTTTAGTGAGTCTGCAGTTTAAATACACTAAGCTGTCTGTGCAATTAAACAACTTGGAAAATTCCAGAACATTATTCATGGCTTTAGAAGCTTCTGAGTCAATTGCAGGTGCACCTGTGAATGTATTTCAAGGCCTACCTTCAAAATCAGTGCCTCTTTGCTTGACATTATGGGAAAATAAATAAAAGTCAGCCAAGACCTCAAAGAAAATTGTAGACTTCCACCAATCTGGTTTATCCTTGGGAGCAATTTCCAAACACCTGAAGGTACCATGTTCATCTGTACAAAGAAAAGTATGCAAGTATAAACACAAGCAAAAAGAGACAAGTAAAAAGAGACAATCCCAGAACAACAGCAAAGGACTTGGTGAAGATGATGGAGGAAACAGGTACAAAATTATCTATATCTATGTAAAATGAGTTACATATCGATCAAACCTGAAAGTCCACTCAGCAAGGAAAAAGCCACTGCTCCACAACCACCATATAAAAGCCAGACTATGGTTTGCAACTGCACATGGAGACAAAGATCATACTTTTTGCAGAAATGTCCGTTGGTCTGATGAAACAAAAATTGAACTGTTTGGCCATAATGACCATCATTATGTTGGGAGGAAAAAGGGGAGGCTTGCAAGCCAAAGATCACCATCCCAACTGCAAAGAACGTGGGTGGCAGCATCATGTTGTTGGGGTGCTTTGCTGCAGTAGGGACTGGTGCACTTTACAAAAAAGATGGCATCACAAGGAAGGAAAATTATCTGGATATATTATCGCAACATCTCAAGACATCAGTCAGGATGTTAAAGCTTGGTCGCATGCAAATAGGTTTTCCAAATGGACAATGACTCCAAGCATACTTCCAAATTTCTGGCAAAATGGCTTAAGGGCAACAAAGTCAAGGTATTGGAGTAGCAATCATAAAGCTCTGACCTCAATCCTACAGAAAATGTGTGGGCTGAACTGAAAAAGTGTGTGCCTGCAAGATGTGCCTGTCAAACATGACTCAGTAACTCCAATTCTGTCAGGATGAATGGGCCAAAATTCACACAAGATATTGTGGGAAGCTTGTGGAAGGCTACCTGAAAGGTTAGACCCAAGTTAAATGATTTAAATGCAATGCTACCAATTACTAATTGAGTGTATGTAAACTTCTGACCCACTGGGAATATGATGAAAGAAAGAAAAAATGAAATTAATCATTCACTATGCTGTTATTCTGACATTCTTATAATAAAGTGGGAAACCTAACTAACATATGACAGATCATTTTTAGCTAGGATTGTCAGGATTTGTGAGCAAATTTCAATGACTTTGGTTCCATTGTATTTGCCTTGCCACTTTACAAACCATCTGGATTCTACCCCTCTAATTCAGACTCTATTGCACTAATTGTACATGCAACTTTTATGTTTGTATTTTTATTCCCCTGTGTAATTCATGTGTAATTGTCATCTTGCACCCTCTTCATTTTATCTTTGCCAAGTCGCCATTTCAAATGAGAAATTGTTCTCAATGTGCCCATCTGGTTACGATAAATACAACTTCAGCCTTCAACTGTACGTACAGTATGAGTCTCTATCAAAAACACTAATATTTGTTTTATGCTGACAGACTTTAAATGGGTATTCAGAACTATAAACCACATTTTTGTGAGGTTGGACATTCCTCATACTTTTTTTCTTGAGATGAAAGACCAATGTATTTTACAGAACTCTCAGTTTGTTGGCTTCATAGAGCCACACTACAAAGAATTTGAGGCTAGCTAGAGCAGTACATTTCAAAACACACCAGACCTGTTGTCTTGGTTAACAATAAAATATTATGACAGAATCAAGTTCAGACTTTTATAACTTTTTAAGTACACCATGTACTGAGGCCCAGGCCTATTTATTAACTGTGATACCAGTGAGACAATACTTCACTAAGAACAGCACTTATTTAAAAATATATTTATCTTAGTGCAATGTAACTGCAGGATGTTGACATTACATTATCTGAAATCTCAGTGATTGCAGTCCCTATAACTTACTGCAATTTGTAGTCTTTTTAGTAAAGTGGTTGCTGGCAGGTAACTGACTGCATTTGCCAGTGTTGTGTACTCAGCAATCTGCTTTGCTAACACAGGTTGAGCTTTCAGTTTGTCAAAGTGACGCAGATGCGGAAGTGCCTTAAACCTGAATTCCAGCTGTGGCCAATATGTCTGGTTGCAAAAGCGCTCAGTTTCTGTAGAAGTCTATGAGAATTCAAGCCATTTGTCACTTGATTTTTTACCTCAGTAAACATTTTCATAATGAGTATATGGTCTCAATCGCTAGATATAAGCCTTCTTGTTGACTTTAGGAAGCAGAGGCAAGAACCTAACCGAATCCACATCACTGGAGATGCAGTAGAGTCAGACTTTGTATGCTGACTTACTTGTAGCAGCAATTCAGTGTGAAAGCGTTACATTTTAGACATTTTTTGTGTGTGATCCCCCCCCCCCATTTTACTCCCCTCCCATTTGGTCTTGTCTAATTTCCCACTAACTCTGCATTGTCGGAAGCTCCGTAACTCCCTAGACAGATGCGAGATGGTGAAGTGCGCACTCACAGTTCATCAAACCACGTGTCGCAGAGTACGTTGATGCTTTTCACACTGCTCATCCAACAAGGATGCTTTTAGTAATATCATACCAAATTAACTTTCGCGATTGAACATATAGGCGCCTGATCTCCACACAAGGCGTGGCTGGAGAGCGACGTGTCAATGTAGATAATCTGATTTATCTAACCCAAATCCCGGGCAGCGCTATGCAAATTTGTGCTGCCTCATGCTGGGTGTTCCGGGCAAAGTCGGAGATGCCATAGTCCGCCTCGAACCATCATGACGTATCTTGTGCTGCAAGGAAGTGACTTAGCCCACTAAGCCACGCGGACCCCCAGATTATTTATTTTATTTAAACAAGGAGACACATTGAGACCCGGATATCATTCACAAGTGTGCCCTGGGAACAACCACAAAAATGGCACACACAATAGGTTTAACACATTACTCACTGTGAAAAGGGCTTCACAGGCAAGGATATTTTGGCTAGTAGGATTGCATCTAAATCAACCATTTATCGGATCATCAAAAACTCCAAGGAGAGATGTTCAACTGCGCGCAAGATAGTCCAGCAGGCGCCAGGACCGTCTTCTACAGTTCATTCAGCTGTGGGATCAGGGCACCACCAGTACAGAGCTTGCTCAGGAATGGCAGCAGGCAGGTGTGAGTGCATCTGCATGCACAGTGAGGTGAAGACATTTGGAGGAAGGCCTGGTGTCAAGAAGGGCAGCAAAGAAGCCAATTCTCTCCAGGAAAAATATCAGGGACAGACTGATACTCTGTAACATGTACAGGGATTGGACTGCTGATGACTGGGGTAAAGTCATCTTCTCTGATGAATCCCCGCTCTGACGGTTTTGGCCATCCGGAAAATATATTGTCCAGAGAAGACAAGGTGAGCTCTACCATCAGTCATGTGTCATGCCAACAGTAAAGCATCCTGAGACCATTCATGTGTGGGGTTGCTTCTCAGCCAAGGGACTCACTCACAATTTTGCCTAAGAACACAGCCATGAATAAAGAATGGTACCAACACATCCTCTGAGAACAACTTCTCCCAACCATCCAAGAAAGGTTGTGACGACCAATGCCTTTTCCAGCATGATGGAGCACCTTGGCATAAGGCAAAAGTGATAACTAAGTGGCTCTGGAACAAAACAGCTAAATGTTGGGTCCATGGCCAGGAAAGTCCCCAGACCTTAATCCCATTGAGAACTTGTGGTCGATCCTCCAGAGACGGGTGGACGAACAAAAACCCACAAATTCTGACAAACTCCATGCTTTGATCATGCAAGAATGGGCTGCCATCAGTCAGGATGTGGCCCAGAAATTAATTGACAGCAGCCAAGGGCGGATTGCAGAGTTCTTGAAAAAACACAGCAAATATTAACTTTTTGCATAAACTTAATGTAATTGTCAATGAAAGCCTTTGACACTTATGGAATGCTTGTAATTATAATTCAGTATACCATAGTATCTACTGACAAAACGTTCTCAGAACATAAACTTTGTGGATACCAATACTGTACACTAAATAAAGCATCACAGCCTGCTTTGGGAAGTGCTCTACACACAACTACTGGTACAACACCCTACAGCAGGTAGTTAACACATCTCAGTTCATCACCAGGGGCAAATATCCAGTATGTTGATCAGAAAGTGGCAGATAATGAAGGCCAGCAACAATAGTAACTGCACACAACCAGCGACGTGCTGGACAGATGTGGAACCAGCGTGGACTTTAAGGATACTCCTGATCTTTGAATGCAACATTAGAACTATTATCCAGCTAGTAACAGGCCAGAAAATATTTTACTTGCCAAATAAGAACGTCTGGTAAATCATGTAAATGTAACACTATCTAGGAACCCTTGTTCATGGGAAAAGGATAGGTACCTGTCAGGAGCTGCATGCTGGGAAATATCTCTGGAAAAATGAGCAATGAGATGTGGAAACTGCAAAAACATACTACTTTCTGTCTCTGGGTGAAATGGAAATCAGCTATAGAGCTGTGAGTGATGTTGCACACACACATACACACACATACAGTGACAATCCCAGAGGACACATACAGCCCCATATACAAAGCTAAACAGTGGAGGCAGTGACAGTGGTGGGGAATTCTGAGCTCTCTCAGCCCAGACATACTTCAAAAGAGCAGCGAATTGGAGAAAGCCCCAGGCTATGACAGAGGATAATGCAAGCGGTTGAAATACCCTCCCCACAGAGGGTAAACAGAGAAGACAAGTTGTTGTTCATTGTTAACCTCATCTTAATAACACTTAAACTGAAACCTACAGGGACAGCCATAACGTGATACGTTGAGCTTGACAATATAAATGTCAGGTTTGTCTGCCAACTGCGCTTTTTGTAAAAGTAGGACAGTATTTTAAGTAGGCTACTTGTCCTTAGAGTTGAACAGAAACTGCAGTAGTATTAGTGGGCTAGGAAAGGGTAAATGAAAGTAATTTATTATGGCCACTAAAGGTAAGTGCTTCACTTTACACACCGCCATTTTGGCTGAGGTTCATCTGTATTGTAGTCTTTATCAAGTTGCCCAGTCTCCTCCAAAATTTATTTTCTGTTTTTACGAGGTGATCACGTCAGGCAAGCTGATGTAAATGTTCTCCCATGATTGCTGCCATTTCATTACATCCCACTACACTCTAAATATGATCCTTGGGGATAAAAAGCGAAAACACAATATACACTATAAATAAATTGATGTTCTTATTTTTTGTTTTGTATACGTTGTTAAAATGAAAGTAATAAATCATTGAAAGGGCATGGGATTTTTTGTGTAACATGTTGCTTGTTATTTATTTGGTCAAGTTGAACACCCAGGATCAGTTTTTACCATAGAAATGAAATCAGTAGAAACCTAATTTGAACTGTTTTGCTTGGTTATTCGAATAGCACACAACAAAATGGCAACTTTTGTTAGTTGTCACGGTGACAACACGGGCCAGTGTCGTAATAGTGTGTCGTACTCACTATTTTTCCGTTAGCTATCTCAAAGTGATATTTAGCTAGCTATCAGGTGAGATTATTTAGATCTTGTCTAGCTCTCATCTCGTCTAGCTCTCTAAATGTAGTTTATAATATTTGCATATATTAAATCAGGGGCGTTTCTGGCTAATCTGGCGCCCTAGGCAAGATCTCAAAATGGAGCCCCACCACTCCCCAAAAAAATAGCCAGGGAAAATAACTCTTTATTTTTACTACTATAAACAAAAAATAAATTCAAGTGCGTTAGCAGGTTAATCGCGTGTTTTTAGACTGTCTTTGTTTTACTAAAAACATTACAGACTGGAATTAGCAAATGAAAGTGACAAAGTAACAACTCTGCAATGATGTAGGATCTCACCCTACACAAGACCAACAATTTCTGGAAGGGATATATAGCTGGGTTTTAACAAATGTATAGAAAAATTGTGATGGAAAAAAGGTCTACAAATTTAATGCGCGATATCTCCAGCTCTAATGAACCCACATAGAGAACCTACCACATATTATTTGCAGCCGAATCTCTTCTTTCCAACGGTAACAGACAATAGTTGCTACTATGTAGGGTTCATGTAGGGTTCATGAGATAATCAGGTGTGATGGGCTTTTATTTTGAGGATTTCTCATTATACCGGAACCTGTGCATACCCAAACGTCACTCCACCGCCCGCGACCGACAACGTATATGTATTAAACAAATGCATGTGTTAATCTATATTGACAATGCATATTTAATGATACCAATGCATCATGTGAATCAATAGTGAGCTGGTTTTCCATCTCCTCTTAAATATCTGTCTAAAGGACAGGAGACAGTGATGAATACACGAACTGCAGGGGACTATTTCTTTCCCGGTAAAAAGTACCTAATCATCACGATATAGATTGTGGATGAACGTGTTCTAGGCAAATATGCCCATATTTATTACCATTCATGGTGGTCTTTGGACTACGGAGCCCCTAAGGGGACATGAGCAAAAAAAATCTAAAGTTTAGTTTCATGTGTTCACGCGAAATTTTCATGTGCTCACGCGAAACCTTCATGTGCTGAATTAAAAAAAAAAAGTTTAGTTTAATGTGCTCACGCGAAAGTTTCATGTGCTCAGGCGAAACTTTCATGTGCTCATGCGAAACTTTCATGTGCTCACGCGAAACCTTCATGGCCTGAATTTTTTTTAAAGTTTAGTTTAATGTGCGCTCGCAAAACGTTCATGTGCGCACATGAAACTTTCGCGTGCGCACAATGAAGTCTTTTGTTTGAGCATGCAAACATTTTCTGTGAGCATATGAAAGCCGTATATTGATGTAGCCTGTGCCATACAGGAGACAGTGACACTAGAGAAATGACTACAGTGCAGGAGTTAGTTTTACTATATTTTTAACTAGATCTTCATTATAAGGACATAGCTGCTTTGTTTGCAAGTCGTCACCATTATATTGTTTCAATACGACATTTAAAACAGATTTATAATTCTTGTGAGCTTGCAAAAGTAGGACAGTGATGAATACGCGAACTGCAAGGGACTATTTCTTTCAGGGTTAAAAAGTACCTAATCATCACGATATAGATCGTGGATGAACGTGTTCTAGACAAATATGGCAATATTTATAACCATTCATGGTGGTCTTTGTCACGTGAGCACATGAAACTGAACTTTAGATTTTTTTTGCCCATGTCCCCTTAGGGGCTCCGTACGTATTGGACTGCTTTGCTTAAAATCAAAATTTTGGGGTTTGAGAAGGGATTTTAATTTGGACAAATAGTGCGGATTGCGAAATTTTTGTAGACGGATGCTTTTCAAAATGTGCATACAAAACATACCACTATACTTCGGTCTCCTTTCTTCCTAATCTTTCTCTCTTCTTTCTAAACTATGCCTCCGATGGCTTTGATCATTTCATAGTAGCCTCCCTATTTTCAACAATGAACGTTCAACAGGCGTTCGACACTGACGTCACTCACCCAGAATTCAAAGCTGTCCTGTTCCAACACTGTCTCTTGAGTCATCAATATCATGACGAATAAATCAAATAAATAAGTCTGGAGTTGTATTTTTATAATAATAAAAATACATAAAGATTGATTGCCCCCATACAAATTATATATATATTGTAAGGGTGGGGAGAGGGAGAGTATCGGCGCCCCCAAGCAGATGGCGCCCTAGGCGACCGCCTATGTTGCCTATGTCTAGAAACGCCTCTGTGCTCTGTATTAAATATATATTACCAAAATAATTTTAACGCAATTAAATCCAGCACTCTCCGATTCCTCTTCCACACAAAGCAGGCCATGGGGATCTTTTTCTTTGATTTAATAGTGGAGCGCAACCATCTGAAAGATGCACACACCGCCACCTACTGTCAGGCCATGGAGATGTGTTAGTGCAGCTGACTACTCCGTTGCTGCTGCAAAACTATGGAGTGAGTTGGCGACTTGTTGGTCCATTCATTTTCTGTCTTTAGTAGCGAGCAGTAAACTGGATCATAGAAGTAATGCACCTGCGCCACAAAGAACGCTATGAATAATTCAGGTACTAGTACCGAGCAGTATACTGGATCAATTAGAAGTAATGCGCCTGCACGAAAAACAATGACATGAATGATCCAGTATGAATCGTACGTACCGGTCTTTCATAAGATTTGTTAAAAAATAATGAATCGCCCATCAATGGTATTCCGTGTACGAGCACAATGCTGGCGTGTTTAAGCCTCGTTTCTGTTAGCGTTGACCAGACACGGCTATATTCTGTTAATGGGGAATGGCTTCAACCTGATTTGAAAGTTGGCGTTCTTTCAAACCAGGCTTTGAGGCAGTAGATGGAATCCCTCCCTGCTCTTTAATGGCATTGTAACCAGTGTTGGGTATAACGTTACTAAGTTACACTAGTCAGACTACTTTTTTTGAAAAAAGTAACCTAACGCGCTTCAAAATTCAAGTAATTACATTTATAAAGAGAACATTAGTTACATTTACGTTATATTATCACCTTTTCTGTTTTAGAACTCAATTTAATAATTTATTATCCTTTGTCATTTTGTTTTTTAATCCGTATTTTATTAGTGCGCCTCCACGCCAATCAAAAAGAGGAGAGATCTTGCACTTAAAATTGTAATGCGCAGAGTTATGCAGATTGGAGGTTAGCAAAATGGAAGAATTCATAGCCTACATTTTAACAGCTGGAAATATTCACATTACTTCAAAACTATCAAAAAAGCAGGGAGGATAAATAAATGTCTCCAGTGAGCTTTGCGTCACGTGCAAGCACCTGTCGAGTGGGAATATAATGGAAAGCTTGTCATCGTTCGTCTCACTCAAATGTTTTGGAGCGAAATTGCTTTTTTCTACTATGGGGTCTACAACGAGCTGAGGTATGTTATTTTCCAGTTATATTTTCCCCTGTTATTCCAATAAACACGCGTTGACAACGTGCATAATGTTACAGAAAATGTCCAATGTGCTTTAACAGGCGATGAGAACGCACTTTATGGAAGTTTTCAACATAAAGTAGGCCACATAAGGTGCGCAAGGATTCAAGTGACATGCACTCGGAACGTGGGTATTTGTGCCAGTAAACACACATTCAGAATGCTTATAATTCTGCCAGCCTTCAGAATGCTTATAAACTGTACCCTTTAGACCAGAGGTGGGCAAACTACGGCCCGCGGGCCAGATGCGCCCCGCCGGGTCCTTTGATCTGGCCCGCGAGGCGTTTTTACCCTCCACAGTCTCCCGCGATTGTATCGCGAAAAGATTGAGTGTTGGCTCATCCATGGGAGTTAATCAGAGCCGGAGCTATTGCGCCTTGAAGTCGGTCATGTTTTTTTGACTTTTTCCTTTTTTACTAAACACATTACAGACAGGAAGTAGGACGTGAAAAGGACAATATAGCAACGCTGCAATGATGTAGGACATCATCCTGCACAAAACCAACATGGTACCAATATGGTTGGAAAGAGGGGGTTCTGCTGATAAAATAATGCCAATGTAAATAATGAGGAATGGTTCGTCCACGTGGATTAATGACAGCCGGAAATATCGCGTCACAAAGTTGGGTACTTTTCACTGACTATATTTTGGTAAACTAAAAACATTACAGTCAAACAAGGAAATGGTGTAACACATTTTCTGTAAGAAACGCACATAACTGTTTAGGGGGTGGGGTTAATTTAATGAAATAACATTTCCTATTTTTCATACATCGCTATAAAATGTGGCCCTTCACTTGGTTTCAAAAGCTCAATGTGGCCCTCAAGCAAAAATAATTGCCCACATCTGCTTTAGACTCAATATTTCTGGTTCAGGACTGCTCAATGTATTCACACTGTGACTCCATTAATTTCAGAAGCATTACTAGGAGTCAAATTCCATTGCATATTGTATGAAACTAAAAATCATTTTTTATCTGTATTTCTTTACTCAGTTAAAATTCATCATATACTCAGACATTGAGATGAAATTGGTTTTACATACAAACACTCACACATTCATCAGAAATAGACTGATCATATTGGTCAATTGGATCATTCCCAGAGAAAGTAGTTACCACAAGTCTGCACTCGACATGATCAGGCAATCACTATCTAGGGGCGGCAAGGTGGCCTAATTGTGTAGGGCCCATGATTCATTTTTGAAGAAGCCCCCAGAAGAATGGTTCAACCCCCCCCCCCTCCCCCCACACACACACACACACTACCAAGGTGAACCCTTTATCATTCTGTTTTTGAGCAAAACAGTTAACCCTAATTGCTCCAAGATTGTTTGTGTAAATAATAATTCTTTTTTATCAACTTACCATTAAAATTGATTCAAATCATTTAAATATTTGGGATGGTTAATAAATTGATACTTTTTCATCCAATGAGTATTGTATGATAAAAACCTAAAAAGCATATGTAAAAATCATTTTTAAAAGTAACTTAAAGTAGTTTAATTAGTTACTTTCAATAAATAGTAACGCAGTAAAGCAACGTAGTTACTTTCAATAAAAAGTAACGCAGAAGGTAACATAGTTACATTTGGAGAAGTAACTAAGTAAAGTAACTCGTTACTTTTAAAAGTAACGTTCCCCAACACTGGTTGTATGTAACCCTTGACCTGTCTTATGTATTTTTTGAAACCTTGCCGCCAGTCTTGGCCAGGACTCCCTGGGAGAAGAGTTATTGTAACTCAATGGGACCTTTCCTGGTTAAATAAAAGTTAAATAAATACATTTTTTAAATCCATTTTTTCTTATTTTCTACACCATGCAGTGCATATTTTGCCATTTCAACAGAAATTTGGACATGATCAGTTGTCCGTGTTTGTCAATGTGCACACACCAGTCGATATTTAATATAATTTATACATCTTAAGACATGCTTTTTTGTTGTTGTTACAAAGCAATGCATAATGTAGGGAATCAGTATCCCATGTATTTTTTTTTTTAAATAACAAGGAATCTTGTAGTGGTTCCATTGTTACGGTTCAGATTCTACAAATACTACATAAAAGGGATGGCCTAGTGGTTAGGGCATATGACAGGTGTCAGAAAAAGGTACAGTTTAGACCGGCCCTTTTCATAGTCCAATATAATGGGAATATGGTGAAAAACGATGCACAATTCAACCTCTTTCGGTATTAAGGAGAGCACTAAAGTCTAATTTGACATTTCAACAGTGTGAGACTTTGAATCATTAACCATGAACAACACTTTAATAAAGGAGCAACCTGGGATTTTTGATAAGCATTATAGAATTATCAAAGAGTGGCCCTTTAAAAACCACAGATGAGGTCTAAGAAAAGAGAAGGACATTGTGAACAAAGAAACAGACGTGGGCACGGGTACACAGAAAGCACTGCTTTATTGACTACACTGGTCAACCACACCAGAGTGCTGGGGAGGGGGCAGGAAGGGGGCAGGGAGGGTTGGGATCATAGTGGACGCAGCCGTCTGTAAGGCAACAGCAACAGCATGCAGATACAGTCACATGGAACATCATATTGCTCTTTAAAGTTTTGCTTGACATTGAAAGTGTACAAAAAGGAAAAAATAGGTTTTTGCACTAATGAAAAATACATTTTTTGATTTTCCTCCTACAAAGAAGATTCTAATACAAGAAAATAAATATTGCAAAAAAAGCCAAAAAATAATTTAAAATAGCTCTTCTTTTTAATATATGTTCAATATTTCTCTTTGCTATTAACAAATGGCACAACATTCTTTGAAACAAAGAATACAGGAGGATAAACTCCTGCAACATTCATATTATCGTATCGTCGAACGGATGCAGATCAAACCAAAATGGGTGAATTGAATTGTACACGGCGGCAGCAGAGATATCAGCGCCTTTAAAGGACAAATAAGACAGGCAGAGGTGATCAGTAGGAGATACAGGACAGGCATTTAGAACGGCTGAGTCTGAGCCCTCACATGGCCCACAGCTCCCTCTACAGGACTCTGTAGTGCACTGCACTGAGAACAGAGGGCCAAGTTGTCAGATCAGGTACAAAACACAATCTGCTAGATATCTGAGCTTGGCTCTGTCGCAGACAGTCATGTTGACCTCAGGAGAAGCAGCTGTGGTTATAGTAGCCTTTTAACCCCCAGACAGGGGTCCATAAGTGCACTCGTAGAAGTCGGGGAACAAACACTGAGAACAAGATCAACACGGGTTGGGAGCTGTTTGAACTGCCGACCCTGAACAGAAACTAAAATAAAAGTTCCTGTGTGCTCGCCATCCATGTGAAAATGTTAAATGTTGTTGGATTAAAAAATATATATAAAAAAGTCAGAGCCGAATATCAGGAGGGGAACTATTTTGTAAGGAGAGGAACATTCTGTAACCCTGCTGGTCAGAAAAAGCTTGCTTGCAAACCTAAATGACAGCCTGTTAGTCTTTCTGTTGCACCAGGGCTCTATAGTGCACTATAAAGGAACAAGGTTCCATTATTATTAGTGGCAGTCAGTTCTCTGGGCGTGTTCTCCACGGAGGAACCGAGAAGGAAAGGTCTGTCCCAGGCTGCAGCTGCTTATTGCTCAGCACACTGGGGAGCTGCCCTGACCACTTCAACAGCTATTAACTTCAGCAAAGCCTCTACATCCCATCACACTCTCTCTCACACACACACACACACACACACACACACACACACACACACACACACACACACACACACACAGGTACGTAGGTGTGAGCATGCATGCACACACATGAGCATACACTGGACAGACGACGCACAGGCAACTTTTGGCTTTACTGGTCCCTTTTTCGTGGTATTGAACCAATTTCTACCTGGTTCTGTCTCTGAAACAACAGCAGAGTGAGCAAACAAAAAGCTCCAAGAGAAACATATGCTTCTGCCCTTTCAGTTAGTGAGCAACACAGGGGAGAGATGAAGTGAGAGGAAGACAGGAGTGCTGTTCAGATGTCCTGCCAGCTCAGTTCTCTGTGTGGACATGACGCAAACACTGAGGAAAGAACAAACTGTCCTCCCTCTCCTCCAGTGTACATTCGCTCTCTCCCTCTCTCAACCATTATACACCACCTCTCCCTCTCCCTACCAGTGTACACTGCCCCCCTCCTCTCTCACTCTCTCTTCCTACCTCCCGTTCACTCTTCTGCCCAGATCAAGCAACACAGAGACCAAGGCTCAGTTCACTGCAACACATGCATGTCATATTTGTCCTTAAAGCATGTTACGTTCATCCACCTGCATTAAACACTAAAGGAGTGGAGGCGGGCGGCACACTGAAGCCAGGGGGTTGGGGTTGAGACAAGAGCGCTGGTTTGTGGAGTGGGTGTTCGATTGGAACCGTACTTCATTGTGTAGAAGCAGTATGTATACAGAGCGTAAGCGTCAGTAAGGAAGCAGCCCGTCTGATTATGAGTCAGCATTCTAGTTATATGAGCCGCGGCTGAAGCGTTACAAAAACAGCTTGCAAAGGCTTTCAACATGGAAACAAAGAAGGTCTAGTGCAGTATCATACATTATGGCTGGTGCATAAAAAAAAACCAGATTATGTAAAGGGCAGCCTAACTACTACAGCCTTGAACCAGCTCACCATTGGATAAAGCAGCTAAACACAGAAGAGATCTTTTAAGTGATGCTGTCGTTGTGTTCGTGGCCTTTTCAGCAGCAGGTCCTAGCTGGTACGGAGACAGCATTCAGACATTCATCCACAGCTACGACAAAACAGCCTCTCTGTACTCCAGGGATCCGAGGCCTGAACACTGGGTTTTGTTCCAGATCAACATTCACACTCTATTCACCTTATCTTAAATATGATTAGCTGATTGAGGAGTGTGAGGAGTTGCAATAAACCATTCAGCCCTGTGGGCCCTCAGAAATGGGTCAGAGAACGTCTGCCTGCTTGAGGAAACATTCATAGGCCCTTCATTTAATCTGTAGGAAAACACGACCGATCCATGTTTGAAGAGTGCCACGTCTGCTGGACCTCATTGTACAAGCCAGCCAACTGGTTCTGAGAGGAAGCGGCAGAGAAGGGCGTCAGTGACCGACTGAGACAAAAAACCTGTTTGCTACTACTTTAGGGGCCATATGAAAGGCTCCATCTAAAACACTGTCTAGTCTAAGTTGTTGTATATCTTGAATATTGAAACCAAGTTTACATTTCATTATCTACACACGAACAGCTAAACGGCTGGGGGGATCGTCTGGGCTTTTAACAGCGTTAAAACCCCATTCTTCCAACCCCTGAATCTAACTGCAGACAACAAACACTGTTGTTTTTTATTGTATACGTATCCTGTAAGTGTAGGATTAGTAGGAATAGAATGCTCTACTCATCCATCTGTGGTTGTTATGGTCTGTCTCCAAGGGTTACGCTGGATGGAAAGGAAGTGTCCAGACTGGCTGCGGACAGACAGACGCACAGTGCCACCTGACAAACGCACTGCATTATGGGGTTTCATCCTGAATCTGTTCCTTCTGGAACGGGGCACTAAACTAAAATATTGTCACCTTGTACATTAAAACCCTGTTACACCAGCGCTGGGAGAAGGGGGGTGTCAGGGTCATCAGCCACCCACACACAGAGCAGCTGCATTCAGAAGTTCCCTGGTTGGACACACAGACAGCCAGACAGTAAAACCCCACTGTCAGCAGGGAATGGATCAGTCCACGGGGGGGCAGAGTAACACGCCTCTGTCTGTAGGGAATGGACCGGTCCACATGGGGCCAGAAAGTAACACCCTTCTGTCTGCATGGAATGGACCAGTTCAAAGAGGGCCGGATAATAACCCGTCTGCAGGGAATGGACTGGTTCACTGAGGGCCGGATAATAACCCCTCTGTCCGCAGGGAATGGACTGGACCAAGGTGAAACAGTGGTGGGTGTTACAGTGCTCTGTAAAGCTGAAGCACACCATGCCAGCCGGGCCTCAGCATTGTGGAGTGCCACCAAATTCATTTGACTATAACAGTGCTGCTGGCATCCGGTACTTCTTTAATAGATGCCAGGGTGACACTAAAAAGGGGGGGGGGGTGGCTGCCCAAAAGTCCCCATATGCACTACAAAATGGATAGGGTGCTATTTGGGAAGCGACCGGAGTGCATGCTGGCCTGTCTGTTCAGACACTGTTCTTTGGCATGGTCAACACAGCCAGGTATGTGGAGCTGTACCCACTGACTGGACAAGGTAGCCGAAAAATAGTAGTCAGACTTCCAACAGTGACGCTTCACCAAAGGAACCTTTTCTATACATACCTATCATATGTATAAAACCACCTGTTTAATATAGTATCATATATTCACGATTTAGCTTTGATTTCAACACATTTCTAACCCTTCTTTGTCTTCTTATATTCTTTTTTATTTTTTAAACCCTGAGAAAATACTGTGGACCGCTTTAAGTATAAAATACAACTCTCTGAACAAAAAACAAAGAGTTAAAACATAACAAATTTACAAAGAACTCAAAAAGGAAGCCAGAAGTCCAAATCCAGGACTCTGAACTGTAGCTGATTATAGCATTGGTCTGACAGGATCAGCAATGATTCCAGAAGTTTCTTTGCTTGGAGCAGAGCTGTGTATCTGTGTGGATTTACATGCGGTTGGGTTGATTAATGCCAATGCTGCATTTACATCCTGTTCTCTTTTTTTAGGCACTACAATTAAGGTCGCACGAGCCCTGTGTGTCAGTATGTTTGATTACCAATACAACAGGTTTTCCTATTTTGATTGTAACAAATCAGATTGAAGAACAGATTGATTGAACAGATAAACTCTCTCGGAGGAGTGACAGAAGGCACACGTTTCTCTACAATACTGTTTCTCCGGGCCCAAACGGAAGATGAGGAGTCACTGAAACACGGACATATTCTTCAGTATGTTTCGACGACGGCTAAAAGCAGTGTGAGTAACTTGGGTTTATGTAACCATGTGTGTTGGTGTGCCAGTGTGTTTATGAACAATGTATTATAGTTCCTGTTAGCGATTGTGCTTTAAAAGGCTAATAGTTTCGTGATATTTTCTATACATTTCTCAGACTGATTCTGAACAGAAAGGCTTTTTAAACATATCCCAGGGATTGAATCGCGGCCCCCCATCTTAGGTCATGAGACAGGAAGAGATTCACCTGAACATCTTATAATGCCCACAAAGTACACAGCCCATCTCTAACGGATAGTTCTCACCACAAACCGCTAGAAAGGGTTGAAGACATGGTCTACCATCACGTCATATTTCAACATCTAAACCAAACAAACAAAAAATTTAACATTGTCCAATCAATTTCCTTGTCGGCGTCATAAATCATTGTACAGCATTTGTTATTTCAACAAGCACTACCAACATCTAGGCTCGTCTTTGTGTAGCTATCGTCCTAACAGCTACATTCACATCCCCAATACAGAGCAGACTGTTTGACGACTATTGAAGTACAGAGATTTGGTTCATTAAAGCGATCTAAATAGAAAACAACTGGGTGTATTATAATAATACAGAGGGAAATGATTGGACAGTCAGTAGCTATGGTAGCAAGAGCAGGTGGCTCTGAGGAGAGTGTGTGTCTAGGACTGTGGTGTGTGTGTGTGTGCCCCATTGTTCCTACAAAGCCAACACACTTCTCCTCAGCAGGTCCTCGTTCCCAGAATGCAACTTGGCCAGGCGGAGCTTGCGGCCGCCGGAGCGCGTGTCCGATTCGCTCTGCTCAGCGTCAGAGAAGTAGCCGTCCGTCTCAGGGTCAATCAGTGGCAATGTGTCCTTTGCAGAGCGGGGCTCTGCCTCCTCCTGCACGACTCCGCCCCTGCTCTTCCCGCGGGATTTGCCATGCCGCGGCAGGCGAAGGCGCAGGGCCACGCGGGGACTGGGATTGGCCCCCGACCTGCCCCCGGGTACTGTTCCAGGACTGCTGCAGTGCTGTGGTGGGGAGACGGAGGACAACGGGGGAGTGGCGTGGGCCGTGCCGGGACCCGCATCCTCAGTGCCGCGCTCCTCTGAGATGTGGCATGAGTCCATTTTGGAGGTGGGCGGCTGTGCGTCCTCAGTTGTCCTGGGCTGGGGGTTCTTGGAACCCCGGTTCCTATCCCCTCTACGAACGCCAGGGTCCGGCCTCACCTCCACCTGTAGAGCCCCCTGCTTTGTGGAGGTGGCTGCGGTAGGGGGAGTGACAGTGCTGACGGAGGGCGGAGTGGCAGTGGCGTTGCCAGGCTTGTGGCCACGGGCTCTGGGCTTGGCGCGGGGCTTGCGTCCCAGCTGGGGCGTCTTCCAGGTGGACTTCATGGAGTGGTCCATCATGAGGCTGAGCAGGCTCTCCTCCCCCTGCAGCAGCTGGTCCGACAGCAGGCTGGCCGTCTTGTCGCGGTGCCGCCCCGCGTCCAGGGTCCACTGGCCCAGCATGTCGTCAGCAGTGATCTGCACCGACTGGGCCAGCCAGCTGTCAAACAGTGTGTTGTCCAGCGGGAACCCTGGGGGGAGAAAGGGAGACAGGTGAGGGCATCGTCAAGAGACAGCGGCAACACGTTATGGGGAGGGGTTTCAAACCCAGTTCACAGAGGATGTGTTACTGCTGTTTTTTGTTCATTCCTGTCAATTCGTGTCCAATCAAGACATAAACAACTGCGCAAAACAGGGGAATCAACAGACCTGCAGACAAACAACACTCTAATAATGGAGTTTGACAACCTTGCTTACGATGCAGTGCTTCCGTTGATCTGTGTTTATAGACCCATATTTGTTCATTGTGTGCTTCATTTAACAGCGAAGTGGTGAAAGACTGAAAACTGTTTGCTCAAAGAGCTGTAGGTCAGATTGGAAGGCATGCTGCAGCAGTACAAGTACCAAAGAACTAAGACTGTTGGGCTACGCCGACCAACTGGTCTGGGTTTCAGACTGTGAACAACCTTGTGTGTGACCTAGCTTAGATCCAGAAAAAAACTGCCTTAACAGACAAGGCATCCAGGTTAAGAAGATGAGAATTTCAGACAGCGTTTCCGTGGTATATGGTGCATCTACAATAAAGTAATGGAACTTTGAAACAAAATTAGCACTAATGCAGCAAGATGTTATAGAAAATTATGAATCCCATGCCATACAAAAAGAGCACACTGAACTAGGAGCTAAATATCCGCAATCTAGGCTAGCTAACTGCAGAACAACAGCTAGCTAGGTGTGTGCTTGGCTGAACACAAAGCACCAGTCCACTGCTCTCTGATTAGCAAGATGCAACAGTCCAGTCTCTAGCTTTTATAGCTGACATTTTGGAAACTGAAGCAGCTGACATGAGGCGCTCTAATACTGGACCGATCAGTTCAAACTTTGTTCCAAAACTCTCTGTCGTGGTTGTATCAGAATTGGGCTTCATGTCTCAGGAATGTCAGTGACAAATGAGCCGGATCAACGTTTTCCTCCACAAGGCAAGATTGGAACTGACATGGAAATCACAGTAAGAGGATGTGAGTCGAGAGACATTAGTGAGACAGGAGTGAGACTACAAGATGACAGTAGAGAGACAGGAGTGAGACAGGAGTGAGAAAGTAAGAAGACAGGTGTGAGACTGCAGTAGTGAGACAGTAGAGAAAGTAAGATATTAGTGAGACAGAGAGACAGTAGTAGTGTGACAGTAGTGAGACAGTAAAGAGACAGGAGAGAGACATTAGAAAGACAGTAAAGACACAGGAGAGAGACATTAGAAAGACAGTAAAGACACAGGAGAGAGACATTAGAAAGACAGTAAAGAGACAGGAGAGAGACATTAAAAAGACAGTAAAGAGACAGGAGAGAGA
>JACXGM010002582.1:28924-40057 GCA_016801145.1 Umbra pygmaea
ATTAGAAAGACAGTAAAGAGACAGGAGAGAGACATTAGAAAGACAGTAAAGAGACAGGAGAGAGATAGCATATCTGCCAACCTTGAGAAATGAGTACCACTTCAGCACAGACACTGCATTTCATGGTGGTGCACAGCATTTGGGAGGTGGACCTTCCACCATCTTAACAAGCCCACAAAAAACAACATCTGTACACTTTGAATACAGTTGTGCTCAAACGTTTGCATACCCTTGGGGAATTGATAGATGTACAATCTTTAAAGAAAACATGAGTGAGCAAGCAAGACATGTTATTATTATTATCATTTGATGTATATTCAAATGTAGGTCATAACAGAATGGCAAAATCATTAAAAAAACATGGCAACAAAGAAAATATTGACATGACTCTTGTTCAAAAGTCTGCATACCCTCAGTTCTCAATACGGTGCATTTCCCCCGTAGCATCAATTACAGTTGGTAGTCATTTGTGATAGTTGTCTATGAGGCCCCACATTCTTGCAGGTGTATAGCTACCCATTCATCTTTGCAAAATGCCTCCAGGTCATGCAAAGTCTTTGGTCGTCTTGCATGAACCGAACGTTTGAGATCTCCCCAGAGTGGCTCAATGATATTAAGGTCAGGAGTCTGTGATGGCCATGCTTCACAGTGGGTATGGTATTTTTCTCACAGTAGGCCTTGTTGACTCCTCTCCAAACGTAGCGCTTATAGTTGTGACCATAAAACTATATTTTGGTCTTGTCACTCCAAATTACAGTGTGCCAGAAACTGTGAGGCGTGTCAAGGTGTTGACGGGCATATTGTAACCAGGCTTTTTTGTGGCACTGGCACATTAAAGGCTTCTTTCTGGCAACTCGACCATGCAACTCATTTTTGTTCAAGTATCGTAGTATTGTGCTCCTTAAAACAACCACAGTCTTTTTCCAGAGCAGCCTGTATGTCTCCAGAGGTTACATGTGGGTTTTCCTTTGTATCCTAAACAATTCTTCTGGCAGTTTTGGCTGAAATCTTTCTTGGTATACCTGACTTTGGCTTGGTAGCAAGAGATCTCTGAATCTTCCACCTGTAAATAAGTGATTGAACAGTACTGACTGGCATTTGCAAGGCTTTGGATATCTTTTTATATCCTTTTTAAAATGTATGCAGTTCCAGTACTTTATTACACAGGTACTTCAACATTTCTTTTCTGCTCCCCATGGCTTAGTTACTAGCCAGCTCAGTGCATCCACATCAGAGGAAACAAACTCATTGACTTATTAATACACTAATTGCGATTGACAATGCCACAGGTGTGGGAAATGAACCTTTAATTGCCATTTTATCCTGTGTGTGTCACCTTGTGTGTCTGTAACAAGGCCAAACATTCAAGGGCATGTAAACTATTGATCAGGGCTTTTTGGGTGATTTCTGTGATCAGTATTGTTAACAAAGGATCCAAAAAACTGTGATAATTAATGTCTTCATATGATCACTATCCCAACATAACAGTCAGATATTTTGCATTAACAGTCATATAGTCAAAATCAATGCAGAAATTTCACAATTTCTGCAAGGGTATGCAAACGGTTTTTAACTGTATATTATAAGTTATAAAAATAATACACTGACGGTACTCTATTAGGGCCTTTTCCCATTACTTGTAATTCAACAACCAAAAAAATTTGCAATCTCTTGTCTGAGATTGATTGACAGCAGAGAGTAGAGAGACGCCAGAGAGTAGAGAGACGCCAGAGAGTAGAGAGACGCCAGAGAGTAGAGAGACGCCAGAGAGTAGAGAGACGCCAGAGAGTAGAGAGACAGCAGAAAGTAGAGAGACAGCAGAAAGTAGAGAGATGAGTAGAAAGAGTAGAGAGATGAGTAGAAAGAGTAGAGAGAGTAGAGAGACGGCGAGAGAGTAGAGAGACAGCGAGAGAGTAGAGAGACAGCGAGAGAGTAGAGAGACAGCGAGAGAGTAGAGAGACAGCGAGAGAGTAGAGAGACAGCGAGAGAGTAGAGAGACAGCGAGAGAGTAGAGAGACAGCGAGAGAGTAGAGAGACAGCGAGAGAGTAGAGAGACAGCGAGAGAGTAGAGAGATAGCGAGAGAGTAGAGAGACAGCAGAGAGTAGAGAGATGAGAGATTTTTCTTTACACTTGATAGTGCCCACTTCAGTGTTTTGTTTTTGATTCAGATTATAGTTCTCATTGCTTGTCTTTTTTATGTACTGTCACTATTGTGCCTCTAGCTTTGGCAATACAGTTGTAATGACTGTCATGCTAATAAAGCTGAATTGAATTGAGAGCGAGAGAGTAGAGAGACAGAGCGAGAGAGTAGAGAGACAGAGCGAGAGAGTAGAGAGACAGAGCGAGAGAGTAGAGAGACAGAGCGAGAGAGTAGAGAGACAGAGCGAGAGAGTAGAGAGACAGAGCGAGAGAGTAGAGAGACAGAGAGAGAGAGTAGAGAGACAGAGAGAGAGAGTAGAGAGAAGAGAGAGTAGAGAGAGAGAGAGAGAGAGAGAGAGTAGAGAGACAGAGAGAGAGAGAGAGAGAGAGAGAGAGAGAGAGAGAGTAGAGAGACAGCTGATTAGAGCTCTGGGAGGTGGTGCTTATCATTGCCCCTTCTCTGTTACTAGATCCATCTCACTCCATCTTTCAAACAGTTCACTACATCTTATTACCACTTCACTGTCATGGACATATGTTACATGTGGAACGTCAACAGCATTAGATTGGATTGGTTCTAGGCTGCAGTGCTCTACACGTCTCAACCTGTTCAGGGATCTTTCAAGGCTTTGTCACCAACACCAAGGACTTGTAGACATGCTGTGTGTGTATATAATTAGGAGATTTGCATGGCTCCTTGTCTGTCATTATATTCCAGTGTTGGCCACCAGTGTGTCTCTGCAGCCCGCGATCACCAGCTCCCCCATGCAGGGCTAGACTACAGGCTGGGAGACAAGGCACTCAATGACACAATACCCCTTTCAGTGCACTTCAGGTCAGCAGGGACTTGTATGGTTTTATAGGCTCCATCTTGGATGCTCCCAGAGAAAGTGCTAAGCCCCTTAGATCCTACCCAGTGTGGTGTGGTCCCTCTCTGGGCACAGCCAGCAGGGCAACCGCCCTCCGTCCCAAAACAAACACACTACGCTTCAAACTGCAATATCATCACAGATGACGCCACCGTTGACAAAGGATTTCACTCACACACCTGCCAACAACGACACTGCAAACACACGCAGCCTATAATGCTGAAATTAGATTTTGGTTGCTTACAATTGTCATTAAAAAAATATAAATTGGAGAGCAAGGAGGGAAAGCGAGGATCAACTGGGGAGACGGTAGCACGTCATCATCTCAACGGAGCCAAACGGGGAGTGGCTTTCAACAATCTTAACTCTTAAGATTAACCTACATACCCCTAGGAATATATTTAACAGCCCTCAGGTTAACCTACATACACACGCTATGAAGAAAATATTAAACAGCCCTCAGGTTAACCTACATACATGTACTATGAGGGAAATATTTAACAGCCCTCACGTTAACCTACCTGTAATTCACCCCTCTGAACACCAGGAGGAGCTGCTGGATGACACCCAGACCTGCCATCACCATGACGCAGCACCTCCAGGAGACAGGAGGAGAGAGGGGAGTGGAGGTGTGGAGGGAGGAGAGGTGATATAAGGGGGTTAACCTACATACCCCCAGGAAAATTTGAAACTGCCCTCATGTTACAGTCCTGCTCATAACTTTACATACCCTAGCAGAATTTGTAAGACGTGTACCATTCTAAAAAACATGAGTGATCAGGAAAAATGCATTTCTTTGATTGTTAAATGGGATTGAAATTCATTAAAAGAAACATAGCATAACGCAAATAATGAGATGGTCCCCGTTCAAAAGTATGCATACCCTTAGTTCTTAATAATGTGTATTGCCTCCTTTAGTATTAATTGTCATTAATCGGCTTGCAGTCTTTTGTGATAGTTGTGGATGAGGCCCTTTATTTCCGCAGGTGGTAAAGCTGCCCATTCTTGGCAAAAATCATCCAAGTCCCATACATTTTTGGGTTGTCTTGCATGAACAGCATGTTTCAGATCTCCCCAGTGGCTCCATGATATTGGGGTCAGGAGACTGATGGACTCTCTAGAACCTTCACTTGTTTCTGCTGTAGCCACTGAAGGGTTGACTTATGTTTTGGATCATTGTCATGTTGCACACTCTAAATGTGTCCCATGCAAAGCTTCCGGGCTGATGAATGCAAATTGTTCTCCAATATTTTATGATAAGATGCTGCATTCATCTTGCCATCAATTTTGACTAAATTCCCTTTGCTGCTGAAGCTCACACACAACCACAACATCAGAGATCCACCTCAACACTTCACAGTAGGAATGACGTACTTTTGGTCATTGGCCTTGTTGACTGATCTCCAAATATTGTGTTTGTTTGTGGTCATAAAGTTCAATTTGGGATCATAACTCCAAATGACTTAGTTCCAGCAGTTTTGAGACTTGTCTAGGTGCTGTTTGGCATATTGTCAGCGAGCTTACTTGTGGCATTGGTGCAAACTGATTTTTTAGCCACTCGTCCATGCAGCCCATTATTATTCAAGTTCCTCCCTATTGGCAGTTGTGGATTAACTCTTTGTTGGTCTACCTGACTGTGGCTTGGTATCAAGAGAACTGATACTTTTTCACTACTTTATCAGAGATGGAACAGTACTGATTGGCATTTTAAAATCTTTGGATATCTTTTTATGAAGTTCAACTCCCTTTCTCGCAGGTCCTTTGACAGTTCTTTTGTTTTTCCCATGGCTCAGTATCCAGCAGTCAGTGCAGCCCTGGATGAAATGTGCAGGGGTCTCTCAAGAGCTAAGAAACTCCTTTACTATTTATACAGACATTAACTACAATCAAACAAGTCACAGGTGTGGAAACTTACCCTTATTAGCCATTTATTCCTGTGTGTGTTAACCTGTATGTATATTATCAGGCCAATCATCCAAGGGTATGTCAACTTTTCATCAGGACCACTTGAGTGATTTCAGATATCATTATGATTTAAAAAGGGCACACAAGATTATGTGGTAATAAATGTCTTCATCTGACCACTATCCCTAAATAACAAATGTTTTCTGCATGATCAATCATATTTTCCAAAAATGGGCAATTCTTCACAAATTCTGCTAGAGGTATGTAAATGTATGAGCACAACAGTATATACACCCTGGAAAACTATACAACAGCCCTCAGGTTAACCTACATACCCATAAAACACTATACAACAGCCCCTAGGTTAACATACATACCACTAGAACACTATAAAACAGCCCTCAGGTTAACCTATATACCCCTAGAACACTATACAACAGCCCTCAAGTTAACCTATATACCACTAGAACACTATTCAACAGCCCTAAGGTTAACCTACCTATCTCCAGAAAACTATACAACAGCCGTCAGGTTAACCTCACTTGCACAAACTGTACATATACTTCATATGATATACTCTGAGTATCTGCATTTAGTATTTTCTTAGTTTGTGTACTTCTTGTGTAACTTTATGTCATCTCGCATCATTGTGCTTTATCTTGACCAGGTCGCCATTGCAAATGAGAATCTGTTCTCAATCGGCCCACCTGGTTAAATAAAGGTTAAATAAAATAAAACTGTTTATAAGAATATCTGGACTGCTTTACCATGGTTACAGGGTTAAAGAGTGGATAGTATGTTGTAGATGTAAATGTGTGCACTCCTTATTCCACACAGTCTGTAGTAATTGCCCCGCAAAATGACTCGCATCTCTGACGGCAGCATAGCTGTGGGGGAAAATTGGATGAACTATGGAAAAGCGTGACGTAAGTGTTTCTTGTTGCAGATTGTAGAACCCGCAAGTGGTAAAACATCCTGGATTATAGATCTGTCTCGGGGGACAGGGAAAATAGGTCGACTAGAGGGCTGGTGAGAAAAGACATATATAATCAGGGATACAGGAAGTAGCCTTCAGTGATGGGCACACATTTAGATACAGAACCCCCAAAGATGCATTGACATACATGGAAAGAGAGAAGGATGGGGGAAGTAAAAAAGATTGAAAGATTGAGTGATACAGAGATCGATGGAGTGAGGTAGACAGGGATAGAAGGATGCTTAGAAAATGCTTTGCACTAAATACTGTAAATCACTCTGGATGTCAGGCTAATTGCTTATCTAAAATAAGGAGATCAGTGTTCTTAATGGCACAGGAGTGCATTACATTGGGAATACGGTGCCATTTGGGACGCAAACCCTAAAATCCCCAGCATCCTCCCTGTAATTCCCCCCTCTGAACACCAGGAGGAGCTGCTGGATGACACCCAGACCTGCCATCACCATGACGCAGCACCTCCAGGAGACAGGGGAGAGAGAGAGTGGAGGTGTGGAGGGAGGAGGAGGAGAGGTGGAATCAATATAACTAGGACCCATCCTGGCTGTGTCTGCTGGCTGTGTCCTTTGCTCCCATGCTGTGGAGCCCAGGCTGCTTCCCTCTGATAGTACCCCAAGCATAACTCTGGCAGGAAGGGAGGAGGCAAGGGTAGGTAGAGCCAGGGAGAGTGAGAGAAAGGCAGAGATGGTAGAAAGAGGCAGAGCCAGGGAGAGAGGGTAGAGAGAGGCTAGGCAGAGCCAGGGAGAGTGAGAGAAAGGCAGAGCCAGGGAGAGATGGTAGAAAGAGAGGCTAGGCAGAGCCAGGGAGAGAGGGTAGAGAGAGGCTAGGCAGAGCCAGGGAGAGTGAGAGAAAGGCAGAGCCAGGGAGAGACGGGAGAGAGAGAGGCTAGGCAGAGCCAGGGAGAGAGGGTAGAGAGAGGCTAGGCAGAGCCAGGGAGAGAGGGTAGCTAGAGCCAGGGGGAAAGAGAGACTAGGCTAGGTAAAGCCAGGAACACAGTCTTGGACTTGGAGTCAGACATGTTTGTGCAGGCCTGCTATAGTCTGCCAAATGTCCTCAGGTGCCAGCCGTCGTCTTGACAACCTCACTTATGAACCGAGCAAGGGAAGGTGTGTTGGTGGGTTGGTCAGAGACAGGAGTGAGGGCACAAGACACCTGAGGTACCACACATGAAGTGTTAAATGATAACACTCTGAACATCAACACCCAGAAGATCAGAGCCAGCCTGCCACACTAGGGCACCATCTACCTATCATCCTGGGGTAACAAGTCCTATCACAGTGGCCAGGGGACAGCAACTGCCCACTAAACCCACAAGGCTCTGGTCAATAATGGTTTATTACATACAGAATTCAGGACCATTGGCTGTCTTCCCTCTGAGCACCCTGGGCCATCCTGTTCCTGGAGGAAGGTCACCTTAAGAGGGCAGCTGGGCCTCAGGAGAGATGCACCATCCACATGGAGTTCAGGTGGGGGGGCATGTTTGTACAATAACAGACTAAATATTGCTAACATCCTTCAAATATCCTTGATAAATTATCAGGCTAGACTTGCACTAAGCATTCTGGGATAGTACATCTGAGAACATACCGGACAGGTAAATCGATGTTTCTATAGTTGTACAGTAGCTGGTACTCAACCTAACTCTCACCTGGACATATCTGGTCATTCCCTCAGACTCAATTGGTCTCTCTCAGTGACACGGCAGATCACAGCAGCTGACAGTGAGCTAACAGTGTCCGGGATGATGATGACCAGAGGGGATGATGTTCGGCAGTACTGTATCATCCACTGCCCTGGCTATGTGTTCTGTTTTGGGCGGTCACTCCACTTTGCAATGTTAAGAGTGTCTGTTGTAGGAACAAACCACACGATTCTGTTTAACACTAATAGAGACTGGCCGAAGTCACCCATCATAAGGTTGTCACAGATCCATGGCTTTCTGGTTTCTAAATGATGGCTTGTACCTGTCCCAAAACAAACAGGCTCCAGCTAAGCTCCACTAAGGGGCCAAAACTCACATATAAGCAGGTAAGGAATGCCTGCTGGTTAAGAATGCCTGCTGGTTAAGAATGCCTGCTGGTTAGGAATGCCTGCTGGTTAGGAATGCCTGCTGGTTAGGAATGCCTGCTGGTTAGTAATGCCTGCTGGTTAGTAATGCCTGCTGGTTAGTAATGCCTGCTGGTTAGTAATGCCTGCTGGTTAGTAATGCCTGCTGGTTAGTAATGCCTGCTGGTTAGGAATGCCTGCTGGTTAGAAATGCCTGCAATCAAGTTCTATGTATTTTGATAGAGCAGTCTAACATTGAGACTGTATCAACGGTAGAATATTGAAACTAATTATCTTCTTTGAAGGTAACACAGAAAGGTCTCCATTACAGGAGGACACCAGACATGAACCCCAGTGTCTAGCCTGTATCTGTGTACCCTCCGTGTACCCTCCGTGTACCCTCCGTGTACCCTCCGTGTACCCTCCGTGTACCCTCCGTGTACCCTCCGTGTACATATTCTCTAGAAATGGAGAGGGGCGCTAGCTGTAGAAAAACATACTATAAATGTCTATTGAAGGGGTCGCCAACTTCTATGAGAACTCACTTTAAATGTCATTAGCATCTCTTTTTTGCTTTTAATTAAGCATGTTCTTCTCTTCCCTGCAGTTTATTTAGTCACTATACCCAATCAATGAGGCTTAAAATTTCCCCCAATTCAGTGTTATTAGTTGTAGTTTTTCTTGCCTGAGATTTTGTAATTCTTACCTACTAATATAACAAATGCTCAACAGAAAAAAGGACATTGCAATCCAGTTCAATGACTCAATGGAAAGAAATCTATGCCTGAACATTTTTCATGTAGTGTAATTGTCTTTTAATAGAGAATTGTGCCCTTTCATTTTCATTGTGCTTCTAGTAAATGTAGCTCACTGGTGCTGCTTTGTTTATACACACAACAAACAGACCCAATAATGTTCCAAGTCTGTTAACAGGTATTGTTGGGGCCGTATTGCAAGGACAGTAGCTCCTAACAACTGATTAAAGACACGGCAAGAAGACAAGACAAGTTTGGTTTAATGTTTTTGCCAAGTGGCTGAACATTGGTGGATTCTACATGGTAGCGTTTTTTAGGTTTTGCAGTAGAATGTGGAACCCGAATGAACTTCAGAATTGTTTGGCCAGCGATATTACATGATATAAAAGCCAAAGGGCGATACGAACAACTAGAGTCGACAAGTGCTTTGTTTCCTCGTGAGCACTTTTTCCACACGACCTTCTGAAAATGTTAAACACGTGACGATGTAAGACTTGGATCTCTTCCCCACAGCCTGGACCAATCAGGACATGGGACACAAACACACAGTCCATCAGTCTTACCTAGCTGTTTGAGGAGGGAACTGTTATCAGAGCTCCATCTCTTCTCCTTCTCCAGTCTACTCCTCAGCCGGCTGCTTGGCCTCCCTTTCTGACCCCTGATGGTTTTCTCTGCACAGAAAAGACAGCAGTGTTACAATGGAGGCCAGTTGTGAATTTAAGTGGCAAATGGAACTCGTGGCCCATCCTTTGTGCTGTGGACAGAGGTAGGAGCATGTTGTCATGAAGTACATGAGTAGATGAGGTGGGATCACACACTCAACCAAATAGGCTGATAACAGTAAATATTTAATTATATTATTATAAACAAACATGGCGCTGCCACTTGACTCAGTGGTTAAGTCTAGTCCAGGGACTGTTTCCTCCAGACAAAACCAGGCGCTGAACCACATGACCACGGAACAGAACGGCGGAACAGCCCACCAGCCCTGAGAACCGTTCCATAACCTGACAGGCTAACCTGTTCCCACTTCTCAGAAACGCTACGACCACAGCGAGGGAAGGATGTGGGAGAGTTTAGTTTCCTGGTCGGCAGGTTGAGTAAACCTGGGAAGTCAGACCCTTCAATATGTCACCTCAAAACTCCAGAAAATGTGGGAACGAGAAACAGATAATACAACTTTCTACGCAAGCACTCACACACACATCCAGCACATAAACACCCACATCAATTTAAACAGACATGCAGACACACAAGGCACAGTCGTTTCCTGTCTCTGAACACACACGAGAATGGAACTGAGTGGAAAACTGTTACAGCACACTATGGTGCTTCCAGCCATGTGCCCCCACCCCCCACAGCTCCCTCCTCCTTCCCTCCCCATCTCCATGTGGTTTGGGACGTGTTTTAACAAGCTGCTCAGACTAATAACAGGGGTCCTCCTCAGCTCCTGTCCTGCTGGTGTTCAATAAATTGAAGCCTCACCCAGCCACACCCCTCACCAAGCCATGCCCCTCACCCAGCCACACCCCTCACCAAGCCATGCCCCTCACCCAGCCACACCCCTCACCAAGCCATGCCCTGCCCCTCACCCAGCCACACTCCTCACCAGGCCACACCCCTCACTAAGCCACACCCCTTAACCAGCCATGCCCTCACCCACCCAACCACGCCCTGCCCCTCACCCAGCGGGTTGCCTTTTTAAATACCCCCCTCAACAGTGTTCTTTAATATAACACCCGCAAGGACTTGAACACACATGAACCCAATCCCTGTTACTTAGGCCTGGCAAACTCAATTCATTTTAAGGATTCGGGTTATTCTGAGTCACTCACTAAACTGATCTGAGTCACTTGAGTCACTTGAGTCATTATTGCCAAATCTCCAATGAAACTCAGTCCTAGCCCATTCTCTCTAACCACTAACGTAGTAGGAAGTTCTGTGGATTCACACGGTGCAGATTCACTATTCCAGAGTTTAGTGACAAACATTTATTTTAAAAAGGCATACATGAAAAAAGAAACCCATCATTTAGCCACGTACAGGCAATGTCATAATAATAGGTGAAAAAAGCCAAATTAATTAAACAATATTACAACAAAAATAAATATAACAATAGAACATATTATTTTTGAGTTGTCTCATGAGTCCTCGACAACTCATGAGTCCCATGGTCTGCGAGTCTGCAATGTTTCTGGCTCTGAGTCTGCGGATCGGGAAGTTCCCATAACCTGTCTCGGACTGTCGCTCTGCTCACTCGGTCGCTTAAGTTGAATTGTAGAGTTGTGTTTGCCCATGAAATTGTAAGTTATAAAGCTTTTGGCAGCTAAGATGGCTAGGACTAGCTAATGTTACAAGAGTTTTGCGTGTGGTGCTTTTATCATTTCATATCGAATTGTATTAGGACTCAACTGATCCGGGTTA
>JACXGM010002583.1:8121-29431 GCA_016801145.1 Umbra pygmaea
AGAGAGAGAGAGAGAGAGAGAGAGAGAGAGAGAGAGAGAGAGAGAGAGAGAGAGAGAGAGCTCACGTCAAACATCCATCCAACCAAGTCATATCATTAAGTGCATTGTCTAGTTTGTATATTTGTTGCTCACAGAGACCAGTATGTCCCAACACTTAAAGTGTAAATGTGCAACAGTATGTTAACCATTATCAGCCATTCATGCGGGAAGTGCTAGGGTGTCAATGCACTTTACCAGGCAAGAGTGAGTATGCAGGCAGGCAAGCCAACCGAATGGACCTCACTTTGGTGTGCATTGTCTACGGCAAGCATGCAGCCCACTATGAGCTGCCAAGGCTCACCAGAGTGGAACCACACCACATAATTACACAGGATAGACAAAAGGATCAACTCTTCTCAGGCAGCCATACTTGGAAAAACACCCAATTAAAGTACGCCCCTGATTATACAGCGCATGGATCCAAACAAAGTAAATGGCATCATTTGTGTTTTAAAGTGTCGGAAGGAGGAAGCTGTGAGCCTTTATCCAGGGTCTGCACTGCGCCAGTTAGTGGTGCCTAAACACAGCCCCTGCAGTTCTGTGCACCTGCTGCCAGCCACCAGTAACGTACACCACTGTTGGCTGTCTATTCAAGTCCGCTCCCGCATGTTAACCACTGATTGGCGGAAGAAAGAGCATACATTGACAATGTAATTCTGTCCCTGCCATCGGATGTCACAATGGTTTATTCTAGAAAAAAGATAGAAGCCTGTCTTATACTAGCATGGCAACTGGAACTTTGAGTTCAACATCCTTTAAAAACAGAAATTAAATTGGACGTAATTACAGTTTAACAACATTGTGAGAAACTCTACATAGATACATACTGTATGCAATTTTTCAACAACAAATAACTAGGCTTCATTTGTTTGCAATGTTGTCAAGTCAGGTTAAGTCCAATGTATTTATAAAGCACATTTAAAAACAGCAGGTGCTGACCAAAGTGCTGTACAATAAAACTATGCAAAAGCATTGCAGTCATAAAAAGAGAAATAAAGACATTTAAGGCAGCTACAGGTGGACGCCATCTTGGGAAAACAGTCTTGACCAGTCAAACCACGAATGCCATGCTATGTGATCTGTGACTTGGAATCTCTCATGGTTCGAGGTTTCCCAATGGGTCGACAGGAATTACCTTTGTGAAATCTTAATTACATGGAATGGCATTCGTGGTTCGTCTATTCGAGACTGTTATCCCAAGATGGCCCCTGCCTGTATTCTCGAACGTTACTGTCTTTTAAACTATATTTCTAATAAACTGTCTGTACACTTACAAAGTTCTCAATGCTTTGGTTTGCATGTAGGGACCCTCAATATGCTATTATAGAAGTGTGGTGCTACTTTGAGCCTTAGTGGTATAAAATAACAATTTCTTTTTACTTCATTCATGCCCCGACTACTAGCGTTATAAGCTAATTAGTGGTTCGAGCTAAAACAGGGCACATTCGTTAAGCATGAAAACAAATCCCAGAGAAAGGTTGACCTGGTACCTGTGTTATTAACCCCTAGGTTCATTATGCACCGATATTGTCCAATTTGCGGCAAGTCGCAGAATCACTACTGAGTTTTGCAGGAGGAGTAGTTGGCTGCGCTTACAAATCTTCGTAAGCCTGCCTTGTTGGTGAAGAGAAAGTGGAGACTGCTGGATTTAATTGATTCATAATTATATTGGTAAGTCATGAAAATATATTTAATAAATGCTAATATTTCAATACTCTCTAAAGAAACTCTCCAACTAGTGAGTGTGACGGATTTTACAGCCACTGACGCATGTTGTCACCGTGAAAACTAACAACAATCGTCATTTTGTTGTGTACTAATCAAAGGACCATTGAAACAGTTCAATGGCATTTCTATTCATTCTATTTCTATGGCTAGTACCCAGCATTATAGACATAAAATCAAGCACTTCATGTTTTCGACATAAACAAATAGAACATTAGGACAATCGGACATTTGACACAGTTTCTACTCAGACTAAGCAGACTTATAGGCAAAGGAAAAAAGATGGGATTTAAACACATCAACACATGAAGATGATCTAATATAGAAAGTCAGTTTATTCCACAACTTTTTCACGGCAATAGAAAAACCATAATCACCTTTTGTCTTTAAGCAGGATTGTGGAATAGACAGAAGCAACTGATTTGAGGATCTAAGGGGCCTTGAAGAAGAGTGTTGGTTGAGGTCCGAAATATAGGTAGTTTTGGCAACCCATGTAATGAATAAAAGAAAAAAATTAATCAATCCTATATGTATTTATAGGTAACCAGTGAAGAGAGACCAGTACAGGGCTAATACTATCTACTATTTTAGTGCCGGTTACAAATCTAGTAGTTGCATTTTGCACAAGTTGAAGATGTCTAATGGAAGACGGAGACATTCCCTTATGATGAATTACAGTAATCTAGACACAAGAAAATAAAGGCATGTGTAATAGTCTCTAAATCCTTAGAGCATATGATGGGTTTTAGTTTGGTAATGGCCTGGAGCTGAAAGAAACTGCCTCTAACAACTGCATTTATTTGTTTTTTTTCTAATTTAAGAGTGAAAAATAACCCTAAGATTCTTTGCAAAATGATGCACATTTGAAGATGGGGCCCAATATTATTTGTTATATCTTTAATAGCCTTTGTTTAATTTAGATTGTTAGAGGATTTTTGCTAACCAGCATTTAATGTCTTTTAACATCAGAAGGAGACTTCATGGATTTTTCAATATCAAGTTTGAGTGGAAGGTACAAATGTGTATCATCTGCATAACAATGGTATGAAATGTGGTATTTTAAAATAGAGCCCAAAGAAAGCATATATACAGAAAATGTAATGTGCCCCAAAACAGAGCCTTGAGGTACCCAACATGTGCTCGATGCAGTGAAGGAAGATACATTTGCAAATTCTTCAGACAATAGCATGAGTGGTACTATTAAACCAGGGCAGGGCTCTAGGTTTAGCTCCCCTTGATTTCCAAGGGGCAATAGTGTCCAGAAAATTACTACAGGTGGAGTTAAAAAACTTAACTCCTCTGTGCTCAAGGTAAAGGAGAGACCTTCAATAATGGAAATTAAAGTAAAGGTCATATAGGCATCTGAGAAAAGCCTGGCACTGGAAGGATATATGGATCAAGAACAGTTTGTTGGCAGTTTGACTTTTGAGACTAAACATGGAAGAGTGACATCATAGACAACAGGTTAATGATCCGACAGACATATGTCTTCAATCTCAACATTGTAAATAGAAAAAACAAATGATAAAACTAGATCAAGTATATGGCCCTGCTGGTGTGTTGATCCCATATCTGACTTAATGAGGTTAAATGGGTCAACAAGTTCTAACAATTACCAAACCAGTGGCTTAGATGGGCAACATACATGGATGTTAAAATCACCAAGAATCAAAAGATGATCAATGGTATGTACAATAGTAGATAAAAAGTCTGAGAAATCCTGAATACAATTGCTATTGTACTTTGGAGGTCTGTATATAAATGCATAAAGCACTGGACTGGATAATTCCATCTTAATCAGCTGCACATCAAAACTTTGAAATGTTTTAATAGAAAGAGGGCAGCATTTAAAACAATTTTTAAAAATTACATCTAATCCTCTACCATGACCAACAGCTCTTGGAATACTTAAACATGCACAGTCAATAGGACAGACCTCGGAAAGAGGGCTTAACTCACCAACACTTAGCCAGGTCTCAGACACAAACAGGAAATCCAGTTCACGCAATAAAAAGAAATCATTCAAAATAAAAGTTTTGTTAGAGATAGACCTTGCATTCCTCAAGGCCATGTTATCCAATGTAGGATCCTGGATGCTGCATGAAGATTCCTCCAGTTTCTCTCTACATTCCAGTGAAGAGACTGTGGTGGTTAATTCACCTCATAAGATGGTGCGATCACACCGGCATGTATGGAAAATTGTAAGGAAAATTATGGTAAAGCACCGGTACAAACAGGTACGAGGAAGGAATATTTTTAGTTGAAGTGAACGCAGGGAAAGCGAGCACTTGCCCCAGGAACTATCCAGAGAAAATGCACAAACCTCCAGTTGGTTTCTCTTAATCCACACTAATACTCCTCCACTTTTCCCCTGTCTTCTACATCGTAGCAATAAATGTCTGTCCATCCGGGCCAGCTAATACAGGTGGATGAACAAGACAAATATACACAACATAGTGTCGAGAAGACGGCTAGCGGACAAACATACCGGGGCAATATTCCCAGGACCAACCAAAGTATGTAAAAATGTATACATGTATAAAGAAAACAAAAGATGAACGATGCTCTCGGCGAGCAGACCATTTATTTTCCTCCAGTTCTTTATCATATTGTCGATTAAGCCTCAGTCTATTTAAACCAAAATTCTCCATCCCGAAAAACACTATAGAGGGTAATGTTGATTTCACAATGTGTAGAAACAATACAGAAACGTCCTTCCAAGCTTTAATCCAAAACACTATGAGAAGTTCAGTCCCAGCATGGACGTTTATACAGTTTATTCAAAGCTAATGATCCAATTTAAATAATTTCATGCATATTTAAATATCCAAAACAAAAAAGGACATTGTGTGTGTGTTTTCATGTATGTACAGTTGCAAGTATGTAAATGGAAAAGAGTCACTCATCATTTCATTCCTCCACTATTCCACCAGTCATTTGCTAAGTGCTTATGTAATTAAGGCACTTCTAAAAGGTAAGTTGGCAGCGAAAAAAGAATTTGTCATTCACACTATTCGCAACGGCCTCAAACGGAATACCTTTGAATAGCAACAGTGTCCGTTGAGTGTGCACCAGGCTCTGGTGTCCATTAAGGTGAACACATGTCAGAATAAATAAAAATACACAAACTCCCATCTGAGCATGGGTTAAACCTACGACTTCAAAGGAAACTCATTAGTTGGTGCACTCATACATAAACAATAAGAAAGCTGCAGACAACAAAGGGGGCAAATAATACACAGAGCAGATTGTGGGGAGGCATACATTGGATCAGTCAACAATAAAGTGGACTACGGTAGGTGAGGAGTAGATATTTGTCAGGTTTATAGAATGTCTATTTCAACAGAGCAATCCCCGTGTCTGAATAAGACCAGGATAGTGTTGCTGATGCTAGGCAGGCTGGGTAAAAAAAACACACAGAACAAACCTGCTAATATGATCAGGGTCCAGAGAATAAACAGTAGTCATTGTTTTTACATTCCACACTGTCCTGTTTCACATTCTCTTTCATGGTGTTCACCCATTGCTCCCTCCCTTCTCTGTGCCAGTCCCCTGCCCACTCAGTTCAGGGTCCTCGTGATCCCCCCTAGCTTGAAGGGCCCATGCCCAACAAAACAACAGCTGGCAGCATGCGACGGTCCCCTGATGACCAAAAGAAGAGGTGACAATCCATTTGGGGAAAAAAACATGATAATTGGGAGAAAAACAAACAACTCTGGCGGGAGATTAAATTAGCATTGGACAAAGGAAGTATCACTTTTGTCCTTCCTTTTTTATTGCACATCACACAGTTATGCTGGGAGATTCTTTACGCTATCGTGCTACACTGTCAGGGCGGGCACTGCTCACCCCTGTCAGAATGACAGAGAGAAATAATGATGATGTGTGCCTGTATGTGCGTGCGTGCATGTGTGAGCCATTTGTTTACGACACTGTATGGTATGTTAACATGGACCCATAGAGGGCACACTGACGGCTTTACAGTAACTCAATCCAGCTCACTTTCCTTTCCTGTTCCAGGTAACCTTCAGAGGTTGGATGAAACATGAATCCCATCTAGAACACAATCCAACTAGAACACAAAGCACATCATGTTCCTGTAATAGACATTGTTTTCCAGCCAATGATTGACTTTGAAAAGTCAAAAGACCATCCCTGAAGGTGTTAACCAGAGCTCAAGATTAAATGGACTATTACATGTTTAAAGAGCAAATTTGCACGTGGGTGGTATTCTGTGATTGGTTTCAAAGACAGCTTTCGGCCTTCGGGCGTGCCTTTAATACCTGACCTGCGCATGTTCAGAAGCGTCAACGCATTGCTCCTGGCTGCTTAATTGCTGTGATTCAGTATGATACCATTAGTTTTAGCAGCTCAATGGAAAACAGCAGAGATGACAAGTCTTAGACTGAAGATGAAACATGCCGTCTCTCCATCAATTTTCTGTGCTGAGAGATGAAAAGAGCAGCATAGTGACAAGGGCTTAAAACCCATCACCGCTATGCATGCAGACCATAAAGCAAGATATTGATGAGCACCCTCCATTTGATTCACATATCGCCACATTGTCAAGGACAGAGAGGCGTAAAGCTCCCACTTAATGCTGGGAGACTAAACAACATGCCCCTGCTTATGCTTTAGTGTGCAGGTGATGAATAGGCCTAGCACTGGGCTTAGCTCTAAGTCAGCCTCCCAGAAGTTAGTCATGAATCATTAATGTTTCATGTTCATAAATTACTGCCACACCATCACCATGGCTCATCTCCACATCTCTCTCTCTGAATTCTCATTAGGGAATCTTCGTAAGGTCCAGAATGCGTCGCGACCACAGGGACCAAAACCATCTGGGCTTATCTTTCTCATTGGAATACATTCGGGTAGTGGGCAGATAAGGATTCAGTGTGTGTGTGTGTATTCCACGTGTCTGTGTTCTGTTGTAGGAATTTAATTCCAGGCATGTAGGGATATAATTCTCATAAAGGGCTAATAACCAAGGTCTGAAAAAGATTGACAGAAGTACTTGCTAAATCTTGAAATGCTCAATGATGACAATCCCAGAAGTAAGATTTACAGCTGCTCATAATCACAGGAGTTAACTCGGGGAGTATCGGCATCCTTCACGAAATTGAGTAAGACTGAATGCAACAAATAAAAGATACAAACATTTTTTTATATATTTTGGGCTCGAACATAAGTATACTTTAATCTCACAACAAATTTTTTTTTTAAACACAAAGCATTTAACTTTAGAACGTATTGGCACCCCTAAGAAATACAAGAAAGTGGTTAATTCTATGTTTACAGTGCATGTAAACTTTTCAAACTTTTGCCACATTTCAGGCTTCAAACATAAAGATATGACACTGTAATTTTTTGTGACGAATCAACAACAAGTAGGACACAATCATGAAGTGGAACGAAATTTTTTGGATATTTCAAACTTTTTAAATAAATAAAAAACTGAAAAATTGGGCGTGCAAAAAAGGTTAATACTTTGTAGCGCCAACTTTTGCTGCGATTACAGCTGTAAGTCACTTGGGGTATGTCTCTATCAGTTTTGCACATCGAGAAACAGAAATGTTTGCCTATTCCTCCTTGCAAAACAGCTCGAGCTCAGTGAGGTTGGATGGAGAGCGTTTGTGAACAGCAGTTTTCAGTTCTTTCCACAGATTGGATTCAGGTCTGGATTTTGACTTGACCATTCTAACACCTGGATATGTTTATTTGTGAATAATTCCATTGTAGATTTTGCTTTATGTTTTGGATCATTGTCTTGTTGGAAGACAAATCTCCGTCCCAGTCTCAGGTCCTTTGCAGACCCCATCAGGTTTTCTTCCAGAATGGTCCAGTATTTGGCTCCATCCATCTTCCCATTAATTTTAGCCATCTTCCCTGTCCCTGCTGAAGAAAAGCAGGCCCAAACCATGATGCTGCCACCACCATGTTTGACAGTGGGGATGGTGTATTCAGGGTGAAGAGCTGTGTTGCTTTTACGCCAAACATAACGTTTTGCAATGTTGCCAAAAAGTTCGATTTTGGTTTCATCTGACCAGAGCACCTTATTTCACTTGTTTGGTGTGTCTCCCAGGTGGCTTGTGTTTAAACTACAATTTTTATAGATATATTTCACAAATGGCCTCCTTCTTGCCACTCTTCCATAAAGGCCAGAGTTGTGCAGTATACGACTGATTGTTGTCCTTTGGACAGACTAGCCGACCTCAGCTGTAGATCTCTGCAGGTCAACCGGCCTCTTGGCTGCATCTCTGATCAGTTTTCTCCTTGTATGAGCTGAAAGTTTAGAGGGACGGCCGGGTCTTGGTAGATTTGCAGTGGTCTGATACTCCTTCCATTTCAATATTATTGCTTGCACAGTGCTCCTTGGGATGTTTAAAGCTTGGGAAATATTTCTGTATCCAAATCCGGCTTTAAACAGTATCTCAGACTTGCCTGGTGTGTTCCTTGTTCTTCATGATGTTCTCTGTGCTTTCAACGGACCTCTGAGACTATCACAGAGCAGGTGCATTCATACGGAGTCTTGATTACACACAGGTGGAATCTATTTATCATCATTAGTCATTTAGGTCAACATTGGATCATTCAGAGATCCTCACTGAACTTCTGGAGAGAGTTTGCTGCACTGAAAGTAAAGGGGCTGAATAATTTTGGTCGCCAAAAGTTTTTTATTTGTTAAAAAGGTTTGAAATATCCAATAAATTTTGTTCCACTTTATGATTGTGTCCCACTTGTTGTTGATTCTTCACAAAAAATTACAGTTTTCTAACTTTATGTTTGAAGCCTGAAATGTGGCAAAAGGTCGAAATGTTCAAGGGGGCCGAATACGTTCGCAAGGTATACTGTATTAGCAGCATAGGGCCCTGAATTGCACTGCTGGTTTGCTTCTAAAGCCAAGCAGGGTCAGGCCTATTTAGTCCGTGGATGGGAGACCAGTGCTGCTGGAAGTGGTGTTGGATGGCCATTAGGGTGCACTCTTCCCTCTGGTCTAACGATCATTCCCAATGCCCCAGGGCAGTGATGGGGACATCTGCCCTGCGTAGGGTGCTGTCTTTCAAATGGGGCGTTAAAACGGGTGTCCAGACGAACTGTGGTCACTGAAGATCCCATGGCACTATTTGTAAGAGTAGGGGTGTTAACCACGGTGTCCTGAACACATTTCCAATCTGGCGCTCATACCATCATGGGAACCTAATCATCCCCATCTTTCAATTTGCCCATTCATTCCCCTCTCCCCCCCTTCTCCCCAGGCCATTACTGCAAATGAGAAAGTGTTCTCAGTCAACTTGCCTGGTAAAATAAAGATAAAACCAATACTAAATATGAGTGGGATGTGTGATTGTTTCTGTGCGTGTGTGTAGAGGTTTCTAAAGCGGACCCCAAAGAACTTGATGTTCTCTACCTGTTCCACCTCAGCCCATTTGATGACAATATTGTCATGCTCTCTACTTCCTGTAGACAACAATCCGCTCCTTGGTTTTGCTGATGTTAACGGTGAGGTCGTTGGCTTTTTAATGACTTCTCTATACGTGGTCTCATTTTTGTTGGTGACCAGGCCCACTGCCAACATGTGAGTACATGGATTACTCAGTGGCCTGAGTATGTACCTTGTGGTTCCTATGGGTTCTGGGTCAGTTTATAAGTGTTGTTGACCATCTTCTCCTTTTGGGGGCACTCAGTTCGCAAGTCCAGTATCTAGTTGCGCAGAGTGTTAATACCCAGCGACTCCAGCTATTGTACGTGATTAACTTGGAAGGGATTGTGGTGTTGAATGGTCAACTGTAGTCAATGAACATTATTCTCACACAGGTGTGTTGGGAGAGTGAGGAGTATAGCGCCGTAGTGATTGAGGGTCTATGGGGGGTCTATGGGTTCTGGGATAATGGTTTTGACAGTCTTTCCAAGCATGGGAATTTGCATGAGGGACTCAGCGGTACACATTTAGGCAATGTGCATTTGGGATTTTAATGGTTTGGGGCTGTTTGCTAATAGTGGTCCAGGGTTTCTTGTGAAGATTATTAGTGAATTCTACAGTATTTAAGCCTGAAAGCATGTTTCCTCTGCCGTCTTTCAACAAGACATTGACCACAAACATGCATTTAAATCAACACAGAGATGGCTGTGGAAACACAAAGCAATGTTTTACAATCACAATTCAATTTAAAACCTATGGTCCAGAAGCACAAATCTATTTAGGGACCTTGATAAGTGCTGCAAAGCAGGCGCGATTCTAGCGGGGAGGCACTCACGTTTGATTGGCAACACTATATTATGTCCGCAACACAAACTCTGATTCTACCTTTCAAAACAATAGCGCTCGTAATTAATTAAAAAATTATTGTTAATAATTTGCATAGATAGTTGGTGGGTCTATGTTCAAGTATTGCTAAAATTAGTGTGTTTTTGGACGCTAGCGAATGTTTTTCAAATGTATCATGTTTTCATGAGACACTGACAATATATTAAATCAAATTCTGTATACAACATTCATTATTGTTTTTAATGAAACGCCGTAATTGAAAACATGTAAAATATTTGTTTTTGCAATGAATTCACAATGGTTATTGCATTGAATTGAAACAAGCACTATTATTCTGAATGGACAAATCAGAGTTTGTGTTGCCGAAATAATATAGTGTTGCCAAGCAAACGTGAGTGCCCCCCCCCCCCCGCTAGAATCGGGCCTGCTGCGAAGAAGAGAGGTCCAAGATCCCTCCAAAAGGGTGTGCCAACCTGTCAGGCTTTCCAGGAAGAGGCTCAGTCTTGTTATATACTACAGATGAGGCTTCATGAAGTGTTTATTGAGTCAGGGCCGGCCCGAGGCATAAGCGAACTAAGCGGCTGCTTGGGCTCGGGACGGCACTGTACAGAGTGCCAATCATTTTGAATCTATGTTTTTCAGAACATATATTAACACTCAAATAAATGTTGTATCTTTCAGAAAATATTGTATAGTAGTAAAAGTATATGGCTGTTTAATCCTTTTTTTTTAAGTATAAAAACATTATACATTGTCTTCAGCCTCAACATGCCAGAACCAAGGCACAACACAACAACCATGCTCATTGTTTTTTACAGCAGCTGTGTTACGTAGAGGTCATGTGGTCAACCAAGCACTTTGGAAGATTGCAAAAATATAAACAATTGCCAACCAGTAAAAAATAAATTCACTTCATTGACATACAGTGCTAAGGCTAATATGGAAAGCAGGACTGGCAGTCCTTTTCACACGGTGACATTAAACTCTTAGACACTGCCAGTATTCTTACTACAGATCAGGCCAAGAAGGTCCATGTCAACATGAAGGTGAAAAACGAGTGGAGAAACTTCCATTACCATTACATTCCTAGGATGTTTTTTTACATAATTGTTTCGTTCTTGATGGAATCATATCTTGACTGATTGAAATGGTGATCCCCCTTGCCATGATTGGATGGTTTTATGCAAACGTTGCACAGTGATTGGTCACATATGCAAGTCTCACATACACAAGCCTCGCACGATATGCTGGGAAATGATTTTGTGAAGGATTCTGTGATTGCCGAATCCTGGAAGGACTGCCTGCTGACAGAGAGATAGCACAGTACTTTGACAGGAAGAGCAAGGCACAGAGCAGTCTTTACACTGCAGTAAGAGCATACACTGTCAAGTGCTGGTTGCAGAAATCAGTTTACTTTAAATGTTACCCATTAAAGACTAATGGAAGGAAATGAGCAGTTAAAAGAATTTCTGCAAATTTTTTTTCAGATTGAGATGGAATAGAAGAACTAAGCTCACAAAATATTATTTTGTAATTTATAGATCACTTTGCTCTTTATCAATTGTTTCCTTTGAAAAGTGCTATCTATTTCCCACAGGGTGACACTTTACAAAAACAGAACATTACAAAAGCAACTACAATCCATATATTAGTGTGTGCATTTCAAATTGAAATACATTACTCCATTCTTTTTTATATTGATACCCAGCAAAAGAGAATATATTACTCTGTGAATTCAGTTATCATAATAGCCTTCATTCATCATCATCTCCCCACACACATATAGACACTCAGATAAAACTTGTCAAATGTTCTACCGCACTTATTATATCAGAACACATCTAAGGACACTGGAACGGATGGACAAACCTGAGAACACTGTTTTACAAAAACATGTTTGAACTGTTATTTGATGTGGATGAGAGTGACAGTATCATAATTACATATTACACAGAAAATAATTAAAAAACATTTATATTTTTTGAAACTATTTTCTTCCTGTCATTTAAAAACTAAACTAGCTACTGATAGTGGTTGGTGTAGTGGAGTTGCTTTGTCCAAAACAACTCCCCAAACACTTGCACTACAACATAGGAGGTTTTCTATAAGATATAAATACATTATTTTCCCAGGTAGGCCAATTGAGAACTGATTATCATAATGTGGCCAAGATAAAGAACACCAGTGCAACATGTCATAACGTTTCCCATGCAGTATACTCTACAGCAGGTGTTCCCAGCAACCAGGCCTCGGACTGGTGCCGGGCCGCAGATCACAGCCCACCGGGCCGTCGGTAGCTGACAATAAACCTTTTAGCTTTCAGTTGGCTGTTAGAATTAATACTTCTGACAATAAACCTTTTAGCTTTGAGTTGGCTGTTAGAGTTAATACTTCTGACAATAAATCTTTTAACTTTGAGTCGGCTGTTAGAGTTAATACTTCTGACAATAAACCTTTTAGCTTTGAGTTGGCTGTTAGAGTTAATACTTCTGACAATAAACCTTTTAGCTTTGAGTCGGCTGTTAGAGGTAATACTTCTGACAATAACCCTTTTAGCTTTGAGTCGACTGTTAGAGTTAATACTTCTGACAATAAACCTTTTAGCTTTGAGTCGACTGTTAAAGTTAATACTTCTGACAATAAACCTTTTAGCTTTGAGTCGACTGTTAAAGTTAATACTTCTGACAATAAACCTTTTAGCTTTCAGTTGGCTGTTAGAGTTAATACTTCTGACAATAAACCTTTTAGCTTTGAGTTGGCTGTTAGAGTTAATACTTCTGACAATAAACCTTTTAGCTTTGAGTCGGCTGTTAGAGGTAATACTTCTGACAATAAACCTTTTAGCTTTGAGTCGACTGTTAGAGTTAATACTTCTGACAATAAACCTTTTAGCTTTGAGTCGACTGTTAAAGTTAATACTACTGACAATAAACCTTTTAGCTTTGAGTCGACTGTTAAAGTTAATACTTCTGACAATAAACCTTTTAGCTTTGAGTCGGCTGTTAGAGTTAATACTTCTGACAATAAACCTTTTAGCTTTGAGTTGGCTGTTAGAGTTAATACTTCTGACAATAAACCTTTTAGCTTTGAGTCGGCTGTTAGAGGTAATACTTCTGACAATAAACCTTTTAGCTTTGAGTCGACTGTTAGAGTTAATACTTCTGACAATAAATCTTTTAGCTTTGAGTCGACTGTTAAAGTTAATACTCCTGACAATAAACCTTTTAGCTTTGAGTTGGCTGTTAGAGGTAATACTTCTGACAATAAACCTTTTTGCTTTGAGTTGGCTGTTAGAGTTAATACTTCTGACAATAAACCTTTTAGCTTTGAGTCTGCTGTTAGACTTAATACTCCTCGCCACTAAGGACATTTGTTGCGAGTTGTTAGGAGAAGCAGAAGTAAAATATGTCTCAGAAGCTCCACTTTCGAACAACATTATCGCCAGGAAATTTGATAAAATGGCTGAAGATATTGAAGCACTGTTTGAAAGGTTGAACGAATCTCCATGGTATTCAATAAAGGTTAACGAGTCAACAGATGTGGACAAGAAAGCCATGTTACTTGTCTATGTTCAATATGTTTTTTAAGAGGATTTACATGAGGATATCTTATGCGCCCCGTCTTTGCCAAACAAAACAATGTCGGCGGGAATATTCAAGGCTTTGAATGAATATACTGTACATCAGGGAAGCTAGATTGGCCTTTCTGTGCCGGAGCCTGCACTGATGGGGCTGCAGTCATGACTGGGCGGCTGTCCGGCTTCACGACCCGGCTAAAATAAGTCGTGTCCATTTGTGGGTCTACTGTGCAATACACATGGTATTAATGGATGTGATTAAAGTTGTAAATGATATCAAAGCCCATGTGCTCACAAAGCCCATGCCTGTTTGCAGACCTTTGTGAAGAAATTGATGCGGAACACAAACGACTACTATTACACATAGAAGTTAGATGATTGTCAAGAAGAAACGGCCTTTACCCTTGTGTTTGAGCTACGTCACCCACTTGAATTATATTTAAAACAAAAACAATCTCCTTTGGCAGACTACTTTGCAGACAGAAAGTGGATCGCCAAGCTCGCATACCTGTCAACCTCCTGAATTAATGAAATCTGTCACTGTAGGGCAGGATGACCACTGTCTTCAAACTGGCTGACAAAGAATCTGCCTTTAAGGAAAAAATCTAAATCGTGGGACCGAAGAGTGGGCTGTATGTTTTAAAAATGTTTTACAGCTTATCAGAATACCTGGAAAAAAATGGGGATTTGTCCCTGTCTAAACGGATCGATGAAAACCTGACATCCCTCTCTGAAGGGTTTGAATGGTACTTTCCTGCTGCTAGTGACACACAAGAACGAGATGTTCATTGACCCAGCTAGCCAGAAGTGTTGCCCCAGATCCGGCCCACATCTGGCACAATTTGGCCCAGATGTGGGCCGGATCTGGGCCGACACTTCTGGCTAGCTGGGGACCTCAGGAATGATGGACTACAACTTTTGTTCAATACAACATCATCTCTTGCATCTATTTGGTTAAAGACCAAAGCGGAATATCCTGACCTGTCTGTACGGACAGTGAAGACATTATTGCCTTTTCCAAAAACCTATACGTGTGAAGCTGGTGTTTCCACGATGGCATCCATCAGACCCATTTGTCGAGTAAACGGGATGTCAAGAACTAGCTGAAAGTGTCACAAAGTCCCATCAAACCTCGCTACGACAAGCTTAGGGAAGAAAGCACAGGGATCCCATTGATAGGTGAGTGTTTAATATACTGTATTATTAATTTGTTCATAATAGTAGGCCTAATCACATATATACATTTTGGTTAAATATTTTCCAAAATATTTTGAATTAAACTTAAAGCTAAAGTATTGTGCAAGAAAGTGTGTATATATTTACAAATGACATTGGTGTTTTAAAGGTTTATGTTGCATTGTTAGTGATAGGTTCATAGTATGCCAGTGAGTGAATATGAGTGTCAGTGAGGGAACTTAGTTCATGCATGATTTCCAAAATTGTTTAATAGAATTATTTTGCCCAGCTACTTTAGATATGTGACATAATTATATACAATGTTGTAGGAGTTTTTATCCGGTATCAAATGATGAACATGTTTAATCCTGAACATAGCCCTGCGTGGTCAGGCCTAGTACTTTGAAATTACAATAAATATGCATATTTTGTGCAAAATCTTTTTGAACATCCCCTGGTTACCTACTAGAAATCAGCAAGTTAAAATACTTTCTGTGAAGTTTGAACCAATTACCTTTGCTCTTTGTCCAGGGTGCTGAAAACTGTGCGATTAGAAATACACTGAAAGGCGTTTTCACTGATCTCTCTAAATCATGCATTGCATGCAAACATTAGGGATTGTGAATATGACATAGAGCTAAATGTCTGTTAAAACAGTTTTCGATAGCACTGTAGGTGCTTGAGGTCATGTCACTTTCCCATGCCTTAGCTTTGGATCTAACAACTCCCCTGATTATATCGGAGAGGCAAAGGCAAAGGATGGTGAGAATGGTCAAAAACAGCCCACAGACCACCTCCAAAGACTTACAGAGTATATACTGTAGCAATGTTTTCTGCACTTGGCAAACCAAGTTCTTCTGATGATTATATTTACAATTTACATTTACACTTAGTAATTTAGCGGATGCCTTTATCCAGACATTGCCAACTGTGTCATCAGCTCACTCAGTGACATTTTTTTTTAAATCTTGCATTGCTTTAGATGTCTTCCCTGGCCTGGTCAGTAAAAGTTATGAGAATCTCCAGTTTTGTTTAGTTTTTCAGTTCATTCCAGTAGTTGGTAGCAGAGAACTGAAAGGATTGATGGCTAAAGGAGGCGTTTGCTTTAAAGGTGATCACTGAGATACAGTATGGCTGAGCATATGCTATGAGTGAGTGTTGCAAAAGTGACAAGTGATATAAGTTAAATTAGCATTTTATCTAGCTGGGACCATAGATTGTATGTATCACTGACTGTAACCATGTGTGAAGTCACCCATTGGTTTGTGAAGATTTGATTTGGGTCTTCGAATTTGCCGTTACGGGTGCAGACATCTTGGTTGCGGATGTGACGATTTTAGACGATCGGGAGGAGTAATCCAGCTAGCTAACTGATATTAATTGGGATGCTAACGAAAAATAGTATTAAAACTTAATGTAAAACAAAATGTAACGTTACTTACAGGAAAAACTGAACTGCCAACTCCATTGAGTGTCTTGTCGTACAACTGAACGCCATAGCCATTCCCTAAATGCCCCTTTGCTTTATCGCTGATTTTAAAATGAACGAGACTATAATAATAAATAAATAAATCAACATCATGATAAATTGCAGAATGCTTAAATCTAGCGATTGAGACCATATACACATAATGAAAATGTTTACTGAGGTAATAAATCAAGGGAGGAGTGTCTCTCTTTCTCATAGACTTACAGAAACTGAGCTCTTTTGTAACCAGATGATTTGCCCTAAGCTGGAATTCATAGAATGCAGGTTTAAGGCACTTCCTCATTTCCGTCACTTTGCCAAACCGGAAACTCACCCTTTGGGTGGGACTTATAGATGAGCTGTTACTAGTGGGTTTGTCGTCGAGTATGAAGCGAGGGCTAGTCAATAAGTGTAAATAGGTCACAGTGGTGGGTATCATAGGGGGTGACAAAGCCTTTGGTGTTGTGATAGACCTGACCTATTTTTTAGGAAGAGAGTTAGAGGCAATTCTGTAAGTGATAAAAAGGTCATTTTTGCAAATGTGTGTTAGCTAAATGACTCCTTACATCATAGAGAAATCTAGACAGCACTGGAGATGAGGTTATCATGGTTTTGTTACTATGTTCTGTCCTTGATATCTGCATCCTCAAAGCAGAGTGCCACTGCAGACTAATTGGTTGTGAAATAATGAGAGCGCCTGAACAAACATGCAATAAAGAACTCATCGAGTGTCATCCGTCTGTTTTCCTCCTCACTGCAAGCCTCTGTTACCTTTTGGTGGTCCATTCCTATTGTCTTTAATCTATTGTGCCTAATACTCATATATCACCCTCTATTCTCACTTGCCCACTGCCTGGTTCATGAGGTTCATGTGGTGTGTTATATGCAATTAAAACGGATATCACTGACTGGGTATAGCAGTGGATAGATATCAAAGCCAGAACAAAGGAATGAACAATAGATGATCCAGGATAGGACCTGGTTGAACACTGCTGCAAATGTTTCCCTTACAGAGTGAAATCTGAATAGAAGATAAAAAGACGAGTGCAATTGTACCAAAGCCACCCAACTTTTCATACTTAGAAATTACAGATGGTAATATATTTTGTATTTCAGGCTTTTTGTTGCTAGAAATGAGGGATTTCTGAAATACAGTTACTGTAGCTGCAATAGAAGTATGCCAAAATCAAACGCATGCTGCATATACACATGTGTATATAATGGAGCAGCTTAGACTACTACATCAACCAAATATTAATTTGCTGTTTCATTATATAGCACATGAATAGGGTTGTCAGTACGCATTATGTCTTGTTAACTTAAGGCAAGGAAATATATTTTGATTGATACTGTTGCTAGCAAAGCTCTTTTTTTAAACCACATCATTAAACTAAATAGACTTTTTCATACCAAGCACAGTCAGATTAGCCCACAAGTATAATATAGTGACATTACACAGGAGGATAACTTCTCTCTGCACTCAGAAACAGAATGGACATGATAACTCACTGATGTCCTCTCAGTCTTGCCAAAAACATACCTATGGACTGGCTAACCAAATAAATGATGGAAGAGGAATAAACAAATGAAGGCAAGGTGATGTATAGAGACTGAGCAAGCTTCTCATTAGGCTGGGAACCATAGAAACGACATCAGCAGGACACCTGGTCAGGGAGCAGGGAAGAGCTATGGTTGGAGGAGAGGTAACGGAATATCTGAAATGGTCATGGAATCAAGTTAATGGCATTACTGCTGGCCTGGAGCATGGGGACTTGAAGGGGCTGGAAGACAACTGGTGCAGGTAATGAATGGAGCAGACCTGTATCAAGGTCGATACATTAATTTGTGAGGTTTTGTGGATCATTAAACTGACATAAAGTGCTGCTTTTGGTATTTTGAATACAAACACCCTGCAAAGATTGAACATATGTAAAAATGATATAGTCAAGTGTTCAGGTTTTGGTAATACTGAGTAAAATGATCAGTTCTGGGAATTGTATTTTTTGTACAAAATAGTACATTTGCATTTAGTCGACATGAGTTCAACAACTGCTTTCCAAACTCAAATTAAATCCATGCATCCGGAAAGCAACACATTTCATAATTATTTACTTGTTTTTAAGCATTGCCTTGATTTTCCAAAGTGAAGTACACAATTTTACTTCCTAATCCAAATGTTTCTATAGATTTACCCCTTTGACAGATATTTATGTCACGGTGGTGTTGGTGAAATGAGGATGGGGACTCACAGGCGGACAGATAGATGGTGGTTGGTATTGTATATCAAAATACAGTCGTTTGCAAAAGTTTATTTAATTTCCATGATTTTCATGTATAAATAATTGGGTGTTTGGATCAGCAATTTCATTTTGATGTATCAAGTAAATTAATGACACAGTAATCAGCACTGGCCACACAGCCCCACAGCATGATGGAACCTCCACCAAATTTGACTGTGGGTAGCAAGTGTGTCTTGGAATGCTGTGTTTTTTTGCTGCCATGCATAACGCTTGTTATGACAAAGTAACTCCATCTTTGTTTAATCAGTCCACAGCTCCTTCTTCCAAAATTAAGCTGGCTTGTCCAAATTTGCATATCTCAAGTGACTCTTTGTGGCGTGTGTGCAGAAAAGGCTTCCTCCGCATCACTCTCCAATACAGCTTCTCCTTGAGCAAAGTGCGCTGAATTTGAACGATGCACAGTGACACCATCTGCAGCAAGATAATGTTGTAGGTCTTTGGAGGTGGTCTGTGGGCTGTTTTTAAACTTTCTCTCCATCCTTCATCTTTGCGTCTTAGATAATTATGGCCTTAACAAGAACTGTGCCTGTGGTCTTCCATTTACTCACTATGTTCCTCACAGTGGACACTGACAGCTTAAATCTCTATGATAGCTTTTTGTAGCCTTCCCCTAAAACATGATGTTGAACAATCTTTTTTTCAGGTCATTTCAGAGTTGTTTTGAGGCCTCCATGTTGCCACTCTTCAGAGGAGAGTCAAGAGAACAAGAACTTGCAATTGGCCACCTTAAATACCTTTACTCATGATTAGATGCACCTGTCTATGAAGTTCAAGGCTTAATGGGCTCGCCAAACAAACTGTGTGTTCTAATTAATCAGTGCTAGGGAGTTACAGGTATTCAAATCAACAAAATGACAAGGGTGCCCAAATTTATGCACCTTTTATTTTGATGCATATTGCACATTTTCTGTTAATCCGAAAAATATAATTTCCTCATTACCATGTTCTTCAGTTATTTTTATTATAAATTGCTGCTCCAAACACCCAATTATTTATAAATTAAAATCATGGACATTGTCAGGGGTGCCTAAACCTTTGCAAACCGTTGCTGTATAAAGCAACCTTATTTTTGTTAACTCTTTTAATGGTAAACAAATTATTTCCATCCAATTCCACATCTTGTACTTTCTCGTTATCAAGTCTCTGAGACAGCAATCACATTAAATTAGTTAAACTGGCACAAAGCATCCTTAATTAGTACAAAGTTTCATAGAGACTTTTATTATTAAGATATATTATTCATAATGCCCCTTCCATTTCCAAATTTCTATTAAATTTATTTTTTGTATAATACTCACAACAATTTGTATTTCGAATATTAAAAAAGTGGTCTTCCATTTAACCAAATTCAGTTGTCCTTGCAGCACAACCCTTTTATCAGTGGTGTATTTATCAGGGTAAATAAAAGTTGGGTAAACTATCAACTCCTTGTGGCAATAATGTTGAAACAAACAATCATCAATATAAACCAGAGCAAATTAAATTTTTCCATGATAATTTAATTGCTTTTAATACAAGTATATTAATAAGGTACAGTGTCTATTTTCTACAAATTATACAAAAGCAGCTGATACAGATGCATTTCAATCCACATTAGGTGAAAAAAATGTTATTTGGAACGGACAACAATTTAATCAAAAATACAATTAGAAAATATTCATATTGAAAAGTGTAATCTTTTTTATGTTTCACTCATATGAACTACAATGCAAAAATGTATAGCAAAATGCTGACGTGCATCAGTGTGGATATAAGCTATGTGATAATAAACAGATCATCTATGTACCGGTACATAACTATCAAATGAAACCAGTACTAACCAATAACATCCAAAACATTAATGTTTCTGTTGTAATCCTAAACTAGCACAATAATCAGATCATCTTCAGAATCAATATTCCACTGCTCTTTGTAAATCAACGTTTAAAAGTATCTTACTTCAATGGTTTAGACAATGATATGAATCCTTATATTATCGACAAAAAACATTATTTTTTTCAAAGCACTAACCTCTCTTAGTCTTCCTGTAATGCAGCCTGCATCAGCACAACTTTGTATCCCTGTTTGTGTCTCATTATTCTATATAATGCAAAGTTTAAAATGATAATTATTAGGGTATGAGTGTGGGCTTACTGTGTGTTTTTAATAGCAATTATTTCATTTTATTATTAAATAAAATGTATTATCTACTTAGAAATGTAGGCTACATACTGTATTTGAGCTAGTTATACAGTTACTTTTGCAGTACAGTAGGTAACCAGAGCTCTTGATTGAGCTTGCTGGCTAACTAGCTACTGACTGACTGTAGAGCTACAGTAGACAGATACAGTAGTTATAAACACCTGACTGAAATATCAGCAACTATTATTAATGGTTTTCACCACTCATTTTTCAAGCGTCTGCTAGAGTCTTTCTATTTTCTAAAACATGCGCAGGGGTTGGGTAATACAGGTCCTTCTCAAGAAATTAGCATATTGTGATAAAGTTCATTATTTTCCATAATTTAATGATAGAAATTAAACTTTCATATATTTTAGATTCATTGCACACCAACTGAAATATTTCAGGTCATTTATTGTTTTATTACTGATGATTTTGGCATACAGCTCATGAAAACCCAAAATTCCAATCTCAAAGAATTAGCATATTTCATGTGACCAATAAAAGAAGTGTTTGTAATACAAAAAAAATATCAGCCTGTGGCACTGCTGAGGTGTGATGGAGGCCCAGGATGCTTCGATAGCGGCCTTAAGCTT